>JAMZAV010000735.1:0-280079 GCA_024449915.1 Sweltsa coloradensis
TCACAAAAAACTATACAAAAAAATTATGATATTTTTATTTTGGGTTGCAATATTTCATGAAAATTTAAAAGTATGAAAATTAAGATAAAAACACGTTAAAAATTGTGATTTTGCATAGCGTTCTGCATCGATAAATTTTGCAGTATTCAGACGATATAGCTAGCCTGTTTTTACACTTGTCTGGGGGGGTAACATTTAAGAAAGGACGAGATGCTGAGACCCCTAAGTGGGTGAGCGGAGCGGAGTGATCTACCATCTCTTGGAGTGATAAATTGTGGCTGCTAGCGCCAGTCAGTCAGTCACATTCTTGTTGTACCGTGTTTTGTTGCTGTGTGACAGGCTGTTAAATCATGTTAAATTAGTGAAAGACGCGTATGTTACAGCTGTTTTTGTTTTGTCAATTTTTGAGCTGATATTGTTGTGTTTAATAGTGCTTGAACTTCATAGTTATTATAT
This sequence comes from Sweltsa coloradensis, assembly GCA_024449915.1. Taxonomy (NCBI): domain Eukaryota; kingdom Metazoa; phylum Arthropoda; class Insecta; order Plecoptera; family Chloroperlidae; genus Sweltsa; species Sweltsa coloradensis. The sequence continues at coordinate 457 of JAMZAV010000735.1, forward strand.
GTTATAAATGTTAATTTTGATGTAGGTTGCTAGTGGTTTGCAGTTGTAATTTTTATTAGGTTTGAACAGTTTTAACAGTTAGATGGCGGCACGACAAAGACAATTGAAACCGCTGAAGGGATCAGGATCAGAAGTATGGAATCATGTTCGCTTTGAGGTGAATGCCAACCTGGTAGGGTCAAATAACATTTAAACCGCAACGTGATCTTATCCAGTACTGCGATTATGCAGTCTGCTATTCTTCCAGCCATGCATTATCTTTTTGTTCCCTCCCGCTAAGCTAATGCTTCTGCAATGTCTGTAAACCTTTACCGGACGGTCCGTTCAGCAAGGATAATAATTTAATAAACCCAGACTATTCATCTACAGCTGTGTAGCACGTGTAATTCAATGGGCGTGGGGGTGAGAAGACGCACATGGGGGAAACTGTAATGCAAAGTGTATTTTCCATTAAAAATGAACGGGAAAATATCAATATATAATATATATCAATATCGTTTGGCTTTTTTCGTCGATATCAATAATGAATTTTGATATTGTTGGGCATCCCTAATCATACATACTCATATCATACGAAAGCTATGGGGATGGCATATGATTTTGAATTCTTACATCTTACATACATTTAAAATTATAATTTTTGAAGCTCGCAATACGAAGTCACATGCCGTCCCTGTCACTTGAACCTTTTAGCCAGAAAATGTTTTACAGTAGACCCTCATTAATTTAAACCCAGCATGCCTCATCGTACCTAGCATGGAACAGCAGTTAAATTAAATTTATTATTATTAAATAAATTGATTAAATTTCTAGTGGCAGAATATGGGATATATGTAGTGTATGTTGTGTTTTATGTTTTAGATTGTAAAATACAAACCTCGACTTATGTATAAAAGGTGAAATAATAAGGCTACATATATGATACTAACTATATTTTAATTTTATAATGCTTAATTCCAGGGTCGTATTGTGGCGGCACCCCTGTTCTTTGTAAACTTTGCTGATTTCTGGCTTGCCGATCAACTCAACAGCCTTGTTGTTGTTTTACACGATGTGCATTACCTGATTTGTTTCTACATTTCCAACAACAGTTGGATTGAAGCAACTGGTAAGCATGAATGACTGGAATTGATTTGGCAAAATGCCAAAGGGTATGGACAGTAACAAAAGAAGGCATGTCACTAAAGAGGGGAAGGGGGGCTAGTTGCATGATGACATAATAATGTTAATTGGGAGCACAGGAAAACAATAACAAGATGTTAAATACTAAAATGTTTGTACTTTTGCCTTTTGGTATTGGTTCTGACTTTTGTTTGGATACTAAACCTGATCAGTCCCAGGTTACTCCATTGTGTTCTCTTACTATGTCAGGGGTACCCAGTTTTGTGACCCGCTCACCTTAAAAAGTGATCTGTGTCGGACTCGGAAGTAAGGTAAGTCGGATGTTATTCGAATAGGAAGAAAAAAAATTAACAAAACAAAAGCATTCAATTTAGAAGACAGTTAAATGTTGGTTAGAGTGCATAGCCCTGGATGATAAAATAATTAAGACAGCAATGTTTCTGACATTGTCAAAAGGAGAAAATAAGAGACTATTAATCAAATAAATTAATAAAATGTTTACTTCCTTATTAACTCGATTATTAGCTGCCTTTGAGTAATAGCCGCACACCTATTTTGTTTACTAAACCTTAAACAATATGTTTTTTAAACACTTTTGACAAAATGGCTTTGCATAATGGCCACACCCCACTTTTTTAACTTGATGTTTTAAAATGTACCCATGGCCTATATTTGCAGAAATACAGTATATAAAGTATAAACACTTTCAGCTGCTGCCGTCTTAAAATCCATATTGTATACAAATTACAAACCCTTCTCCGATTCTTGTTCATATACTAATCCGATTGAAACTGCTGATACAGTGTAGTGATACTGATATCATGTGATGGGTTACTTTGAAAAAGTATCCGTAAGCGGCTGAAGTCATTAATATGATGGTGGTATGACTCTCATCCCAATGATCTGCTTGGCTACATTACTGTTCAATTCTTGGGACTCTTAGCTCCCGTAAAAATACAAATAATAACAGTAACATTTCAGTTTTGTAGCATACATTTTTTGTGAAGCAAAATCGCCAAAGTGTGCTCCTGATAGGAAACGATCTTGCACTTTCACCCTTAGCCGCTCTGCGGAGAACAATGTACTGTGAAGCCTGCGAGTTACTCCTAACTGCCTCTAATTACAAACTCATTATCAATTTCTCATTTATTATCAAATGCAAATTAATATAAAGAGATATCTAATTAAAAATCAAATAAACTTCCTATGCAATTGATCGAGATAGAAACAATTAATTAAGACAACACAAAATCAAGCAAACAAAATAACACAATAAACAACAAAATAACAAACCTGTGAAGATGTTAGATCTGCCCTGCCACGGTCTCAGCTCAGTCGGTCTCGCACGGAATAGCACTTAAATCATACAGCTTAATGAACTAATGAATCAGGAAGGGGATTCTCAAACTACCAAATGACAAGTATTAGGATTCCATTGAAATTAAGAAATATAATTGATATTTAGGTTATTCCAAAACAAACAATTACAGGAAATACGATAGCCTGCCTGCCTAGATCAGATCTGACTCAGGTTAGATACACCTATGAGTGTGTTCCCTTAAAAAAAACAAAATATTAGAATTAGTTAGTTGGCCAAAACATTTAGGCAAGATATTATTTTAGATACTCATCGGTTATTGTGTACTCCAGTTCGCTGATTTGAAACAGTTCGGTTGCGATGAGATGGGGAGGGTTTGATGTGTCGTACGGAGGGTAAGTGTGACGATGATGATGATACATGTCGATGTCCTAGACTCCTGTGGCGTTGGAATAGACGGGCGCAGGTCTCGCTTCCTGTCGTTGAATTGGTCAGCTACTTGCCGGCGTCGAGGTCCTTGGAACGCATCCCGGCTAGGTTTGACATGGTCGTCAAACAATCTCGCATGGCACGAGATTCAGCATCATGAAAACACTAGGGCTCTAACTATAAAGAATCCTTGTGGAAAGCCGTTCCATAGCCAAGGTCGAGAATCGATTTAATTGAATCCACGGACTAAGTCAACGCTTCATCCTATAAATTGCGATCTATCGACCACATGTAAAATACAGAAGGTTCAACAACACTTTCGCGACACCTCTTCCCGGTACGGGCTCTCGCGACCGTGGAGTATCCGCGACTGTCCTGACAAAAACTCCCTCCTCTCACAAATTTGCAATATGACCTCACCATTTCCCAAGAGCCTCTCTGTTCGTAACTTTCATGTAGGGTGCACCTTACTTAAAACAAATACCCACACTATAGTCGGTTGACATGTTATCACTCAAATTTTGTTGATATTTTACATAGAACATTGTGAATTCTGAACGTCCTATACAGGACTTTGTTAGCGTGTGCGTCTGACTAAGCGTCGTAAAACTTATAGTTTATGTCTTCCTGTACGTGCTAAATAGTGATTTCTAGCCGTCCGACTGGCGCTGACCGGTCAAGCCTAATTGAATCTCAATTGTTTTTCGTCCATATTTGGTCTGGTGAGAAAGACATTTTACAAGAGCTCTCAAGGAAGTAGGAGTAAACATTTAATGACTTATCAATAGTTAATCTCTTAATTACACTATATTAGTAGAGGTGTGATGCTTGTGTCACAGTACAATGTACAAGTTTCTGGTCTAGGTTAATTTAAAAAAAAAGTATTAATTAGCATGAATTGGTAAGTGTTAAATACATATTTCACCTTGCAATTTTTCGTTTCCCAGCAAACTACTTGCAAAAGTTAGGCAAAAATACTACATAAGTTCCAAACCTAAATTTTGTAAGTAAAACCTCTATTATTATTATCCGAAGTGGATGAGACCGGGTGCAGCTCGAATTATCGAAAAACTCGGATGCTCGCGATTTTTTGTTTATTTGCTCTCGTAGCATGGTAAAATGATATACATACCATTAAAAAAACATAAATAAACAGCCTCTTAGTGATTACATCGGCTGCCCACTGCTTTGCTGATAGAATGAATGTGTTGTCTCGTTATCTTATCTCATAACATAAAGGACTGCTTTGTTGATAGAATGAATGTCTGGTCTCATTATCTTATCTCATAATGTCAACAAAACAACTATCGAGAGTCTTGGCCCGAAGCCAAGTGACTGACTAAAGTGAGGCGATACGTAATCTGTGGCTTGGGAGGAGGAGGGGGGAGGGTGACTGTTATCTCCGCATCTGTCATTGACTGGATGTCCTGATGCAATCTTTATTTCTTCATAATCATAGCCAGCCACTATCATGTCGTCTTCAAGGCCATATTTTGTCTCTTACTCTCTCCCTCCCTCTCTTCTCTCTCGTCCGCCGTCTTTGAGCAAGGTCGCGGGGCGGCGGCGGCAAGCACTCACAAAGACACTGACTCAACACTCTACGGCACCCTACCCTCGACTCCTGCCCTCAACCCCCTTACAATTCATGCGCTGTGCAATTCTTACGTGACACGTCATTGTAGTAAACAGCATAGGCCCTACTGCATGACATTCGATGTAACGAACATAATATTTTGGCCTAATTAAAAAAAGGAAAGGGCGCCTGAAACCAGCTCGGAAAACACGGCATCTCGGTTAATCGGAGCTCGGATGAACGAGGTCTTACTGTATTTAATTTTCCTTACAGATCAAGGTTAAATTAAATATTTATATGGGAAATTAATTTATCAATAATTGTCCCATTTTGCTTCAAATTCAATGTTAGATTTGGCACTAATTATTAGCAAAAAGTAAAATGTTTGGATACATAACCTATCCAAAGTTATAATATTTGCTTAGGTATAGATGAGGCCTAAATAAATAATAGTTAAATACTAAATAATATTTATTTATAAATTAATATCCATATAAAGTTGGTCAAATAAGCTCTAAAACAAATTTCTACAGTTTTAGCATTTATTTTTTATAGATAAAATACAAAATTATTGTTTTATTGTTGTTTTATTTTTTTTATTATAATTGTTTTATTACAGATGATGAGAAATGTGGAAGCACCACATGGATACTGAAACCAATAGTGTCTTGTTTGCCTGCCTGGTGGAGGTTTGCGCAATGTCTACGCCGTTACCGAGATACAAAGGAAGTTTTTCCACATCTTGCTAATGCCGGAAAATATGCCACAACGTTCTTTGTTGTGATTTTCTCATCACTACATTTTCAGACAAGTGAGTTGACTACATCAACTATCCATTTAGTACTATATTGCCATAGGCCATACCAAAAATAGGTAAGATCAATGGCTTAGTCCATATGTCAAACACACTTTCACACATATTATATTCTTGTTGACAATACATGAATCAATTTATCACATTCACTAGTTAATCAATTAATTCATCATAATTAATTAATCAAACAAAGATTCATATGGGAAATTAGTCACAGCTAGTGAGGATGGGCCAACCAGATGCAGAAATTCGGACACGTCTAGGGAGCACATATTCGATTACAACATTCGTTAAAAGAGTTAAGACTAAAAAAAATAAAATAATATTACATGATTTTTTTTTTTTTTAAACAACGCTTATATTTTAAATGTACTTGAAAGTAAAAAATAAATTTTCGACCAACAAATTTTTGCCTTACTCGGAATGAGAAACATCACATCACAACACAAAAATAGTAATTGTAATGCAAAAATATAAAGCCAGTAACTTTTTTACCTCTGGGGGGCCTATTTTCTTTGAATAAATATTGTTTTTGACAGGCAGTTTATATGAAATATTCACGTTTGAATAACATTTGTGATTTTCAATATGGTGGAAATGGTTGCGGCGAGTCTGACGACCTTACTTTTCTTAGGAAGTGGCACTACCCAGAGAACCTTAGTATTTAGTATTAACTATAGGCCTTCCATGAGAAACACATTTTTTAATAAGGTTAATGTCAATTGTGAACTTCCCCCTGCAGACCAACAATACGATCTCAAGGCCGACAATCCGTTCCTCTACTTGTTTGTGCTGGCGTGCGTGGTTAACTCCTCTTATGCCTATACATGGGACATCAAGATGGACTGGGGCCTCGTTGACCGACACCCCGGTGACAATAAATACCTGCGAGAGGAGATAGTTTATTCAACGGTGAGATCATCATCATTATCCATCGCCGTTTCCTCCTTCTGGCAGGGTCAGCTTGAGCTTGGGTTTTGCAACCAAATTCTTCCACTTCTTTCTATCCTCCCACAATCGCGTCTCTGCTACATCCTCCCAGCTCTCTCCTCTATTATGTAGGTCTCTTGCTATGGTCTCCTTCCATCTCTTCCTTGGTCTCCCCCTTCTTCTTCCTCCTTCAATCCTTTTCTCATACATTCTCCTGGGCATCCTCTCTTCCGTCATTTGTTTCATATGCCCAAACCATCTCAGCCGTGTCCTTCCCATCCTGTCACCTAACTTCTCCACCCCAAGCATCTCTCTGATGTTCGTATTTCTAATTCTATCTCTTCTTGTCTTGCCCACTGTGCTCCTCAGGAATCTCATCTCCGCCGCCTGTATTTGGCTTTCTTCTCTATCACCCTTAGTCCAGGTTTCTGCCGCATATGTGAGGATCGGTTTGAAGTAGGTCTTGTATAGTGTCATCTTGTACTGTATGGGTATTTATTTCCCTATCCCACACCAGGCCTTTTACACACTGGTAGAAGTTACTGGCCTTTTGTATTCTGTTGGTAATTTCCTTTTTCATCTTCCGCTTGCCATTATTTCACTTCCTAGGTATCCAAAACTCTTTACCACTTCCAGTTCCAGGGTTTCTTCTCCAATCTTGATCTTTGCATGATAGTTCCTTACGTCTCCTTCTCCTGGCATAGTAACAACCTTGCTCTTGCTCACGCTTATCTTCATGCCAGCCTCTTCAATGTGCCTTTTTAAATATTTATTCTAAATTCATCTTACAGGTGAGTTTTGAAGGATTCAAGTGATATTAGTTTGATATTATATAATTAACACATTTAAAACTACATCATCATGCCCCAGAAATATCAATAATTTGATACAATATTGATATTATGTATAAAAAAAGTACGGTATCGAAATTGAACTCCTTACCGTATTACGATATCCCTTATTTTGTTTCTGATAAAAATTGCACAAAATTCAACTTTGCCGAAATGTTGACCAATAGGCTGAACTATAAAATCTTTGTCCGAAAAACCTAAACTTGTAGCACTCGTTTAAGTATTACATAAATTAACTTTGTAAACATATTAATATTTTATTCATTCTTTATGAAACAATTTTTTTCAACAGAACAATTTCACATTGAAAGCACAGGGAATTTATATGCATATTTTTAATTACTGGTACCATACTTTTTAAAAAGCATCATTTCATTAAGTCCCAGATCTTAAAAGTGCACTTGCTCAATATTCCCAGGACAGCAGTTAAATAAGGAAATATTAATAATTGAGGAGGGAACAGCCACCATAGGTTTAGAATTTGTTACCTGGCGGCCAGTTGTTTATCAACACTTAGTAGATTTACTTTGAAATTAAAAGAATTTGGTTAGTGCTATGTATTAGGCTTTAATCTACATCAGTCGATCTGACAAAACTTCTCGATCTGGCAGTCATTAACTTCTATCAAAATGCCATTATATACTCTGAAACCTGGTAACGACGTTGTCCAGACTGAGTGAGTGTGGCAACAAATTTGAAATGAAACAGTCAAGGAACTCCGAGCTACATTTGAAATTTGGAACAGGAAAAAAGTATCTACCCGTACTTTTATTTTTTATTTATTTTATATGTCGATCCTCCTATTCACTGATTCAGTTAAAAAAAACTGATTTACAAAGGAGGAAAACTTAATAAATCTAATTACATAGATGCAGACACAACAATGAACTACAGTGAAGTAAATAAAAATATTTAAGAAAAGAAAAAAAATATCATAAAAAAGAAAGAAAAAAAACTGATTTATTAGACTTTTATTAGTGGTGTGCAATAAGTGATTTTAAGATTCAAATCAAATATCGAATAGTTGATGGTTTAAAGTTTGAATATCGAATAGAATATGAATATTGTTTTTTTTAAAACTAATACGTATTATGCCTAGTATAACAATGACTTTATTTGGTAGGTCGCACATATTGACAGGCATACAACTGGGATGTGAGCCACAATCACATGCAAATTTTTAAAACTCTGTACTGATTTTCTATCGATACGGGTGATAGTGTTTCTAAACTTGATTTGTTCCCCTCTGTCCTCGCAAAGAAGTACAAAATGGTGTCAAATTTCAAATTTCAACAGGCGAAGAAACAATTGCTAAATTGCTCAGAGTTGCCTGCTGAAGCGGGTCGGATTAGTTGACAACTACCTATTGCAATTTAATATTATTTGAATTTTGAATAATCACACCCCCCTAAACATTTACAATTTACTAAATATTTGGTCTTCTTAAAAGCCTTCCATTGCTGCCTAGGACTCCCACTATAGCTTTAGAACAACGGAAAATATTTCGTAAAATAGTAGTTAACCATTATTTTTTGTCCGTGTGTTTGTCTTGCTGGTCATTATTTTTGTAATGGTGATTGCTTGTGTTCTAGGGTTACTACTACTTTGCAATAATTGAGGATTTATTTCTGCGATTTGTGTGGATCCTCTCGTTTCTATTAATGGAGCTTGGCTACGTCAGCGGAGATTGGATGGTCACTTTCCTCTCGCCGCTAGAAGTCATCAGGTACGTGAACATCATTGCATATATACTGGTATTAGACTTTTGTGGAAATCACTGACATCCATGAGCAGAATGAAAAATATTTAGAGGTTTTGGTGTGCTTCAGATGTCTGAGCACCTCAAAGGCAGTACTACTTTAGGCCTTGTTCTTTTTTTAAATAAAAATCAACTTATTTTGGTTCATTTTCACATTTTAATAGAAAGGTGGCAATATCCTTATTTTCCAACGTTTTTTTTCTGCTAGTCCTTAAAAGCCTGTGTTCATTTTTGGTTGCATTTACATACTTATGACCAAATTTCAGTACACAAATTACCTTTTAAGCAAATAATTATCAAAATGAGGAGTGTGCAAAACTGTGAAGGGCTCGCTTGTCTTCGGTTTCTGTTGACTGTGGCATTGACGTCCTCGTCGATGAGTTTGAAAAAGGTTAATCTGTAGGATTAAGTTTTGTTATTACAAAGTAGCCTTTAATGCATATTTACGTTGTTTTGTACTGGGAGACAAAACAGATGATTTTGTCCTGTTTGATTGTAGCCTTTCAGTACCAACACACACACACTGATAAGTGATAATACAGCAAGGTCACACATAAATAGTATGGACAGTCGACACTGATGATTTTCAGTCAAAACTCAAAAGGAAAATGACAATTGCAGATTATTTCGACATTTTGTTTTTATTCTTACCATTAGGGCTGCACACAAAAATCAATATACCATAGATCAATAATTAAAATTAGATAAAACATCTATAGCCCTAATCGATAATCAAAAGTCATTCATAATCGATTATCGAATTATCAATAATTGGTTGAACCGACCCCTAGCATGTAATTCGTATCTCCCGCTTGGGCAGACAGAGATATGTCACAAGGTGTCGTACTCTAGATTTTTGTTTGGAAGCAAAGTTAGCCGATAGCGGGAGGCAAAAACAAAAACAACATAGACAGGACGAGGCAGCAAGTTGCCACATTTGAGATTCCATCTGTCGGAAGGGGCTTGAATGTTTTATTGCCTCGGTAATATATCGATATTATCGATTCGATAATTGATAATGAAAAAAGTATTGATGTGCATCCTACTTAGTACTTACCATAGCCAAATATCCAACTTCACAACTGTAAGAAGATGTGAAAGGTAGCAGGATCTTCAAAACTACAATAGAAGTAGTTGGGACACATTTATTGAACAGACAGCCTGGGATGTAATAATATGATATGCCTTATTGTTCCCATTGTTTCCATTTTTAACTTTTTTAATGGTTTTATTATTTTCAAATGATAACAATTTTGGATTTTCAAAACTTTTACCGACCCACTTATAATTAGGTCCCGATCGCGACACACAGTTTGGATCGTCTCGATTAGCCAAAGTGCATAAATATGAGACGTTAAGCAATATCCAATCAAATCAAATCACAGTTTGGAAAACGCTGATGTAGATAAACAATGTGAACTTTACAATTTCAGACGCTTCATTTGGAACTTTTTCCGCCTAGAGAACGAACACTTAAACAATTGTGGAAAGTTCAGAGCTGTCAGGGACATCTCTGTGGCCCCCGTCGACTCTTCTGACCAATCACAGATCCTGCGCGGAATGGACATAGAGGACGGAGTGATAAACAGACGGAAAAAGAGAACGGGGCAGAAAAAGAAAGACGAGGGTCGTATTTTATTAGAAGCTGAATCTACCGACGATCTCGACAGTTGAGCAGTACTACTACGTACTAAGTGAGAATAACAGTTTCCTTTTTTTTAAACTCATGACATATAATCATCATGACACAACAGATAAGAACATTGATACTATTGTATCATTGTTTACATAGCTGTGTTATTACATACTTTTTTTAATCATTAACATTGTACTGAAATTGTTAAATGGTCAAGAAAATGATATAGTCAATTGGAACCCGGTGTTAAACATAAGACATGGTCACATGGGTGATACCAACTTAATTCTTAATAAGTACTTAGTGATAAGTATTACTATTATTGCATAACATTTCCACATTTTTTAGTTTTATTTTCATAGGTCTGAAACAGAAAACCTGTCAGTATTGTTATTAGATGTATCAGTATAGGAAGCTTATTTACTACCTACTTAAAACATTGTGATTTTAATTTGTAACTGTACTACTTGAAATGCTTATGTTCTGTAAGAAAAAATGATAATTGATAAAGAATAATTTTGTTATAAAATATGCAATTTTTTCTTTGCTTATTTTCCTTTATCTAAAGATATTGTGATGTCGCGTTCTCTTAGGTGTTACTACCGGGTTCATTATCATTATCCATTGCCGTTTCCTACTTCTGGCAGGGTCAGCTTGGGTTTAGCAACCAAATTTTTCCACTTATTTCTATCCTCCCACAACCATATCTCTTCCACATCTTCCCAGCTCTCTCCTATTGCCTCCAAGTCTCCTGCTATGATGTCCTTCCATCTCTTCCTTGGTCTTCCCCGTCTTCTTCTTCCTTCTTCAAGTTCTTTCATACATTTTCTTGGGCATCCTATTTTCCCCCATTCGTTTCATATGTCCATACCATCTCAACCGTGTCCTTCCTATCAGGTCACTTAACTTCTCTACACCAAGCATTTCTGTAATGTCCGAGTTTCTATCCCTTCTCGTCTTGCTCACTGTGCTCCTCAGGAATCTCATCTCTGCCGCCTGCATCCGACTCCTCTCAATCTCCCATTGTCCAGGTTTCTGCTGCATACGTAAGGATCGGTATGAAATAGGTTTTATATAGTGTCATCTTAAACTGAATAGGTATTTCCCTATCCCACACCAGGCCTTTCACACACTGGCAGAAGTTACTGGCCTTTTGTATTCTGATGTTAATCTCCTTTTTAATCTTTCCACTTGCCATTACTTCACTTCCTGGATAGCTAAAACTATCCACCACTTTCAGGGTTTCTCCTCCAATGTTTATCTGTGATAATAATAATAATTCCCTGTGTCCCCTTCTCCTGGCATAGTTACATACTACCGGGTTAACTTAACCAAGAAAAATGGGGGCACAGACTTGGCTACGAGAGGTTAATTCCAGCCACAGTAACACCCTGGCGTCCCGGGATCTTGAACTACTAGTTCCACAAAGTATTCAATGGTCGTTCAGACAGGATTGGGAGAGGTCACAACTCACAACTATTAAAGTAGGCAACACAGTTATGGTGAGATCCCAGGTTTATTACTACACAATACACATGGGTTTGGTTTATGTACAGGTTGGTTAGCAAAAATTAAGGTGCAATTGTTCATGTAATGATTGACCTATATGAAATACAGTTATTTATATCAGAACAAGCACAAAATCACTAGACCTTTTTGGTCTCAAGTAGGACCCACTGCAGGGAACGGTACCTAGTTACAACTTACAAGAACAAGCAACAGTAGAGAATTATGCTGAGCATTTCAATGTTCAGTGTTTTTGTTATCATTTTATTTTAAGGAGCTGGTGGAGCAGAGCAAATATATAGGCCAACCCATTAGTTTGCATACTGGTCTCCACCTATACTACTACCGTACTACTATTACTACTGCTACTTTTAACTTTGAACAATTCACCTTTCCATCACTTGGGAAGTAGACAAGTAGGAAATATTTAATTTTTAGTTTTTTTTACCCAGTCTGTACCATGCCCTTTAGCAAAATATGAACACAATTTACACTTGAGCCCACATTGAATTCTTTGATATGGCCTACAACTGTAGCTCACAAACTCAAGTTCAAACTTTATAAAAATCATTCATAAAAATAAAAAAAATGAGGCCTAGGCTTATCAATTTTACAACCCTATATCTAAAATTGGTTATGTACCAGGTTATCTGCAAAATATATTTTCATGAAACCTTTACATTTTTATTTTCAACATATAACAACATGACTAAATCTATTCTACATTATAGGCCTAAACTTAATTATGTTTGAGTTTTAGCTTTACTCAACATCTTCCTTTCAACTTCTGTTCCTTCGAACTGAGCTTGATTTTGCATGGCAGCTTGAAGCTGACGTACATTAAATCTGTCCTGGGACCACTTGTAGCGACAGTAACCCCACAACGTAGGTGTAGCTATGAAAAAGGTCCAGAAGCTTACATGGAAGGAAAGTCTGAATTTACTTGTGCACATGAAGCATACTAGGCCCGATCCTATGCCAGAACTGATGCTATAGAGAAAGGTACTGCGGAAGCAAGGTATACTTGACAAATCTCTCCCAAACAAGCTCGGACTCTTTTCTTCTCCGTCGTCTGCCATCACTTCTTTTGTGTTCACTTGATAACACAGGAAAATTATACTAGGTACCGGTACCTAACCCTTTACACCTGTAAACAAGTGCCACAATTTAGTTTATAAAGTGATTACTGATCAGTGATTACATCATAATAAATGAGTGCTTAAAGCTGGTTATCTAACATGTTATACACACAACATTAGTAGGCCCCTACTGGAGTACAAATTAATTAGATACTAACTACAAAGTCTCGATCACAGTGTCTAGATGTGTTGAAACTTGAAACAAAAAGAAATCCTAGCTGATGGCAGGAAATGGTTTAAGCAAAAAGTGGTCTGGTCATCTTACCCTAGCATGTACGTGTATCTCAACATTTATTATATATAAACTTGCAATCTAAAGTAGGGTTGCCAGACGTCCCGATTTTAGGTGTTGTGTCCCGCGTCCCAATCGGTTTTGTATCGGGACATTGTTGTCCCGCTTTTTTTTTAATGTAGCAACTTGACTATAAAATCAGCATATTGGTCTCTCCCGGCTCGCCACTTAGTAAAAACTTCCGGACACTCGTGACGAAGAAATTAACGTTCTTGTCGTCTGCAATTCACTACCCCTCTGGGCCTCTACCCTCCGTGCCACTATAATTCCTACTCGCGTCAGTCACACCTAGGCGTAACAACCAATCACGGCACTTACAACCCTGACAGTCACGTGAACCATCCTTGCACATGAAGAAACGTAGCATGAAGTTGTAATATAATAGTATTCAAAGATGTCCAATCTCTGGACTAGACAGGTTAGGGGCCTATGTCGGACTCGGACGACATCGACGGAAGTAAATTGGAGAATGATGAGAGTGCATGTGCACCAGGGACAAAAAACTTAAATGCTCGTGTGTTTACCGTACACACTGGGAAAACAAACACATATGATTTGTTGTTCTGGTTGCTCACTGGGTTATTTCGTCGTGTCGATGTGGAGTTGCAGCTCAACGTTTCACCACCCATGTTGGTGGCTTCCTCAGGACTAGGATTAGTCCTGAGGAAGCCACCAACATGGGTGGTGAAACGTTGAGCTAACTTCCTAGCTGCAACTCCACATCGACACGACGAAATAACCCAGTGAGCAACCAAAACAATTCTACGGGTCGTGAAAGCCTACAACATATTAACATATGATTTGTGTTTCTAGTTACCTCATCCTTACCTATAGAATAGCAGGTCTACAATTAGCAAAGCAAAATAGATGTGAAGTGTAGTCTGAATGTACAATCCCTACCCTTAATCATGATTGAAAAAGTGAAATGTGTTCTTAAATGTTGAAAAACAAAATTAGCACCCCCCCCAAACAAACCCAACCCCGTCCCGATTTTTTATAATTGACATCTGGCAACCCTAATCTAAAGCAGGGGGCAAACAATCAATTTACTAGTTGCCCAACAACGTTGCTGTGAGTTGGTGTGCATTTGAACATGTAGGCCTATTGCCAACTGCCAGACAGTTTAAGTCATGTTGCACAAGTCTAGGGTTGCCAACTATTGAAAATGTGGAAGGTGGACACCTGAAAATATTTTGCATTCGTCTGCCCCGAGTGCGAAGTGTGAGCCTCGAGGGATCTGGGGCCCCAGCCGGCAGAGGCCTTTTCGCCGAAGGCTTTTTTTTTTCATAATTATAGTTATTTTGGGAGTTTTAATGCTCTAATCGGTGAACCCCCCCCCCACACTGCTCAAGGGTGCCGTGCTGAGCCGCCGATTGCCGTGGCCCGTGGGTACTTTTTGGTGGCCGTGGGCGGAATCAGGCCGAGGAGGGAGCGGTGGATTTAAAATTTAAATGAGTTTTTGGAGAATTTGGGTAGGCCTAATCTTTTGGATGGAGTGCCCCTACTTTTCAACACTGTTTTTTTCCATTAAAAACAATTCAACCTTTAACGTTGCTATTTCAAACGAAAGAACTTTTCCTTTGAAAGTGCAACGTTAAAGGTTTTGTAGGTGGAGTATTTTAGTGAAAACGGTTAGTACTGTCTGCCATGTTGGCGTAGTGTTGAAAAGTTGGGGCATTCCATCCGAAAGAGTACCAGAATTGGTTAAGAAAGTCCTACGGGTGGACATTTGAACGTCAATCTTTGAATCGTGAATCTTTTCAAAGGTGGACGGTTGGCAACCCTGTGCACAACATCCCAAAAATGTTGAACAATCTGAACTAACTAGGGCAGTTAGTAATAGTAGGCCTATTATCTTTGAACTAGGGCCTAGGCCTGTAGGCCTACTTGGCAATAAAAGTTAGCCACTTCCCATCAGATCTCGTATGGTTGTTAGGCTCCCAGGCCCCTGCTTAGCCGTAAGGTTTAACCTACAGCAACAAGTTTAGGGCGTATTATAGCCCCTATCCTAGGGAGTTAGGCCTTCAAGCAGCTAAGTCTTTGCGTAGTAGGCCCTAGGCCTACCTATTAAATATCCAAACGATAAGGACCAATGACGTAAATAAGCTTTGTGTAGATCGGTAAGGACTCTAAGTTTGAGGTTATGTCTAGACAAATGGCTTAGATTGCAGTCCCACTGGGACCTATAAAGTTTCCTATCTGTGTTAGTGATTTATCTTGAATGAACGAGTAAATACTAAATATAAAACAGCAAAATCTAAGTTCAAAAGATAACATAACCTAGGTCTAACCTTCTGAAATGCGCCACCGGCCAGGCTCAAAAACGTAAAAATATGCTGCACGCCATGACGGAGAAGGGTAAAAAGATAGCTGACACCGCGGGAAAGTCAAATCTCCGGGCGTCACATTTTATTTGATATCATACAAACAAAAAGAACTGAAAATTATATAGCGCCTACACATTTCATACCATGCATTTCATTAATTCCAAAATATCTCCAAAATATCGCCGCCATGATTCAAACCACAGATTCAAACGTATCTCAAAATTCTAAGGCGGTGGGATCGTTCATCGTCGATCAAAGCAGGCGGTGAGTATTATGGCGCGAAAAGTGGTAAAAATAGTTGCGACTTGTTGGTTCTAGAAACAATAACAATAATAATAATAATCCTGTGTCATAATATTTGCACTTCGTAGTACAGCATACACCTTGTGTGTTTTAAATACTTCAATGAACACCGAAAGTAAGTTTCCTAGGGCCTAAGAGTTAATCCTAGTAGTGCACAATAGATTTTTTTTAAGGTTATGGTTGGTCCATAGCCAAGGGTCTTGAGGACAACGAACTGTGGTTGTGCACCTAGGCCCCTAGGCCTGAAAGAAGGCAGCTCACTAGGCCTTAAGCCTGCGCGTAGACCTAGGCCTACGTATGTCCACGCGTAGACAAAAATCGGTCCAGCAGCTAGACGTGTACGATGAACATTCAGACACAAAAACTGATCAAGTCTAATCTTAGGCCTAGGGGCACTCTTGCCGTTGAGCGGGTCCAACTTTCAACCACACTTTTTTCCCAATAAAATCAATGAAACAACTACAAATTAGAAATAAGTTAATATTAAGTAGGGCCTAAGTATAGTGAGTAATTAATAGTAAGCACTCTCGAATTACACGAATAATGTGAAATAATTTACATTATTGAACATGAACGTCGTCTCACTCTGATCAACGCGCCATTTTGGATTTTGGCTATGTCAATAGCTATGTTTACATGGAGGATTCAATACGGTATTGAATACGATCCTACCTCTAAAACATCCATGTAACTACGTAAAACTAGGATCGGATCGGTTGGATCCAATCCCCCAAAAGCTGGGATTGTATTGAAATATCGTATCGAAAACAATAGTGATGTAAATTTTCATGAAAAGTCAAATTTGTGAAAACTTTGCTGAAAACTTTGCTGAAAACTTTTCAAGCTGTGAAAAGTTCATGTTTTAGTCGCTTATCACCGTCGTTTCAACTTAAAATTTTGACAGCATGATTGGTAGGCCATAATGACCTACCATAAGTCATAGATTATAATTTTGTTAGGCCCTTTACCTCTAAATCAGGAGGAAATACCATCATAGCAATGTTGATAGGACGAGGAGAATTAATTGCAGGACATTTCATTCATGAATTACAAAATTTCTATGTTGATTGTTGATAATTGCTTTAGTATGAACTTTTTATTATGAAATATAGTAGGCCCTATACAAAAGTAGCCAATGCCTACTTTAAAAAAATGCCTACAATGTCTAATGTTATGTAGCCTAACAGTATACAAATCCATACACTAATTATTATTAATTAATCAGTACATAGTTTCATTTCATAATACATTTCAAAACTCGAAATTTAGTGTCATAAGTGGCAATATTTCCAGTATCGTTATTACTTGGGCTTTAAAGCTATTCCGAATCGTATTCCAAGACCTGTAGATCTGTAGCAACTAGGTACATTATTACCAACTTTTCAACAACTTTTCAAAAATTTGAAACTTTTCACAAGCTTGGTGAAAAGTTTGCATGAAAGTGAAAACTTTTCAAACTTTTCATTGCAAACTTTTCGCCTTTACATCACTAGAAAACAAGCATGTAAACAGTTTTGAGTATTGGATCGAGTGCACAGCATACACACAGCACAGCAGTTCTCAAAGATACCGCTAGATCGCATTAGTTTGGTATTGAAAACGGATCGAATCCCTTGTTCAATTCATGACATGTAAATGCTCACCTCAGAATCCAATCCAATACCAATGCAGAATTGAATCCTGCATGTAAACATAGCTAATGACTCATTGTCATTTACTTAGTAGGTGTACCAACCTTTTTGCGATATTGTGGTTATTAAGTAATTTATAAATATGTTATTGTTTTGTTAAGTAAACAATTAAATAGTCGAATAGCACGGGGGTTTGGGGGCGGAGCCCCCGACGGGGTCCAGGGGCGGGGGTCCCCCCAGAACAGAATGAGGTACAGGACAAACAAAAACGGACCGAATTAAACGTAAGTTTGGTGTGTTTTGGTTGGTACGTTGGAGAATGAGCTAATGAGCGGAGACTTTGCTAAAATGGCCACCGTGATCAACTAATAACAGTGAAATTAGTCTGTGAGTAATATTGTGTTCACCTATGTAATTGTTAATTTTGCAAAGTGGTAATTATTAATAAATTGTTAATATTGAATTTTTACACATTTATTTCTAATTTGTAGTTGTTTTCCATTGTTCTTATTGGGGAAAAAGTGTGGTTGAAAGTTGGACCCGCTCAACGGCAAGAGTTCCGGCCTAGGTAGTTCTGTTGATAGACGTACAGTAGGTCCAGTATTGCAATCGTTTGTTGAAACAATTGGTTTGTTAAACATGATATTCAATAAAGAATTTCAGTCAATAAAGAAGTTTTCCCACTAAGGAGGTCCTCCAACTCGCAAATCAAAGTGCATACGGGTAGGCCCTTAACGTTCTTAGCACTTGTGGTAAGTGGATGGCATAAATGTGAAACTATTAAAAGCAGTGCACACTAAATATGGGGTCAGTCTATTCTATCATCGTTGTGCAGTGACGCTACAATAGACGGATGATGAACAAAACGTCAAATTTCAATTTTATTTAAAATGCAATAGGCTAGGCCAGGGGTCTATTTACTAACTCGTGTGACAATTCATCAACACCGACAACTTTGTCCTAGAAAAACTCTTACGCATTGCAACACAATAGTATATAATCTTTGCGTGTTTCTGATGCAAATGCTAGCCCTGGTGGTCTATTTAGTAAGTTGTCAATGTCGATTGATAAGTTTTAGCGTGATTTATTATATTTACAAAGTTGTACACAGTTTACGACATCTGTGACCGTTTGAGTTAGTAAATAGGCTGGCTCTTAAAACCGATTTATATCTATTGTTTAGCCATCACCCATCATACTTTAATTTTAATGTGTCACATAGGTTTCACTGACATTTTTGCACAAACTAATTGAGAGATGCATTGCCATCCATGTAAGCTACCTACATTAACAGCTTACCACCTACCAGGTTTACCTTAAGTGTTTTTTGTCTTGCAGGATTAAAAAGAAAACTTCTTGATGCTCAAGAGAATGGTGACGTGTCATTGGAGGCTTCTATTTCTAAAAAGGTTGCAGATCAGTATTATGAAAATGCTTTCTATGAGGAGGCAATGCCATTTTATAAGATTGAAGAGCGTGCCAATAAGAAGCTTGGAAAAACAATGGCCGTAGCTATATCTCAACGAATGTTATGTGAATCCTGCATCTATTTGGGGGAATTTAAGACTGCAATCTTCCATGGAACAAAGTACCTTCAACTTGCTCTAGCAGAGAAAAGCTTATTGGAAGAACAACGAGCTTGGGTCACTATTGGACGTGCTCATTATGCCTTGGCGACTTCAATAGGGGCAGACTGTGATGATATTGATAAGAAGAAGTTATACGAATCTTCTCTTGCAGAAGCCTACCAGGCTTATAAAAGGGGCCTGAAACTCATGTCTAAGTATGTGGTGATTGAATGATAAATTAGTATCCGCTTGTTATTTTGTAGGGGTGTGCGAACAAGTTTTTTTTTTACTACGAATCAAATAGTAGGTAGTGATAGTGTTCAAACAAATCAAATTGTTTGCGTTCGAATAGTAAAACAATTATTGTCATTAAAACTATCTTCATGTAATGAGTTGATGCTTATTGAAGTACCTAGGTAGGGGGAGGCCTATCAAAGATTTTAAACTGACTCGAGTTGCATTTGTTGGAACTTTCCGATTGACTTGCTTAAGCGGGCGTTACACTAGCAAGTTTGAAAAGTGGAAAGTAAAGAAAAATGAGATCTTTTAAAAACCGTCACATAGGAAACATTTGAGTGTAGAGAAAAAGTGCAAGTGTGGTGTCACTCTGCCTTTCTGCAATACCAATAATAACATTGATGTGCACTGCAATTTCCACAACTTCACCCTCCAAAGTAAAATCCATGTTATAGAGAAAAAATCGGTAGAAACTTTGTTGAAAAACTATGCTGTGGCTTATTGACGCTGACAGTTTGAAATAATGTCATTGTTTGTTGTGGTTATTTTCCACTGCCATGTTATAGTTATAGTCCTACTCAATGGCAACAGAGTCAATGTTCAACTCTTCACTTTCCACTTTTCTCTTGTCAAACAGAGTCCGACAAATTGGAAGACTTTTTACGTTTTACTCTCAAACTTTTCATTGAGGCAGCATTGTGAAAAGTTCCATAAGCTACATGCTATCTAGCTCTTCCATAGGCACTAAAAAGTTAGGACTTTTTCTCTGTAGTTTTCAATGTGTACCTTTGTGATTTCACGAGTGGCTCCTAACAGAACGCCACACGGTTGGCGCGCCACTTTGTGGCTTCCCAAATCGGTGGCTCTTGAGCCCACCCCCTTAAATGCCACACCTTAGTTAGATACCTCGTCACTTGCCCGATTATTAGGCCGACCAGCGCCAGGGTGCCCGATACCCGCAATTTTACTAGAAATTACTTTAGGTCGGCGAGTGACGTCACTAACAAATTGCCCTCCAACTAGCTGCTTAACGAGACTCTTAATATGAGAACCCAGCCCTAGCAGAACATGTACAACCATGAAACACCACAGACAAAGGCTTAGCACCGCCTGGGACGCTACCCAATGGGGGTAGGTCACCAGCCTTACCGCGGATGCTAGCGTTGAGCCGCGCCGACTCCGGTCCACTGCAGCAGGCGCCAGCCAGTCCCGTGCACTCGTACTCATGCTAGCTCTGCGCGCCCAAGGCCGCCTACTAGTGGACGACCGGTCCACTGCAGCAGGCGCCAGCCAGTCCCGTGCACTCGTACTCATGCTAGCTCTGCGCGCCCAAGGCTGCCTACTACTGGACGACCGGTCCACTTAGACTATTTTATACTTGAAGTGAAATGGGAGTCAAGGTAACACATGCACTACGTAAAAGTAAATAAAGATTGAAGTTAGTGGATGTATTTTCAGCAAAGAAGTTACGTTGCACAAATGAATTTAAACTAGGAAACGCTCAGTTGGACGCGTTGATAAGCGAGCACGTGCTTTAGCTAGATCCACATTGCACATTTTTTAAAATTTTAAAATTTACGACGTTCACGTTTCCAGTATTATTTATTATTGCCAAGGCATTTGGGTAAACCCGTGTTTAAATCTTTACTTTAAAATCCACCGCCATCTAGAGGACCTTGACTCCTTGGGAAAACTATTTAAACTCTTTGTTGACAAATAATAGACTGCTTCCTCGAAAGTATTTTGATTACTTCTAGGTGGCAGTGCATTAGAAACTTCGCGCGTCTTTTCGTTGCCATGGCAACGTTACTTTTGTTATAATGTAATTTCCATCTACACTACTAATCGGATCAAAATAAAATTAACATATTCGTGACCGGACGGACATTCTAAATGATTTGGCTATCTCAGATTTTGTCGCCGTTGAGTTTGAAAAAAAAACTTTCGATTAACTTTAATGTAACTTTTTAACTTTTTGAACGATTTTGCCACAAAACTAATGGCATTCAATCGAGAACAAAGCTTGCGGATGGTGAAAATTTCAGCTCGATCCGAGCCTCCGTTCGACCGCTATCATGAGCCAAAAAAGCTGCACGACTTTCCGTTGCCATGGTAACCGTACTTTGTTATAATGTAATTTCCATCTACACTACTTATCGGATCAAAATAAAATTAACATATTCGTGACCGGACGGACATTCTAAATGATTTGGCTATCTCAGATTTTGTCGCCGTTGAGTTTGAAAAAAAAACTTTGGATTAACTTTAATGTAACTTTTTAACTTTTTGAACGATTTTGCCACAAAAACTAATGGCATTCAATCGAGAACAAAGCTTGGGATGGTGAAAATTTCAACTCGATCCGAGCCTCCGTTCGAACGTTATCGCGAGACATACAAACAAAAAAAAAAACAAAAAAAAAAACAAAACCAGTGACTATTTTTTCCGGCAGAGTCAAATGGAAACGCTCGCTTCGCTCGCTTAATTAAGACTAGTGAATTTAAATTGGATCCAATGCTATACCTTTCGTGACCTTACTCTAGTGTAGGCCTACAGGGTGGTTACATAATATATAAATAATCCAGCATTTGCTGTCTACTCAACACTATCTCTCTCTTCCATCCTCCTGTCCCGTTCCGTGGTCTTCCGTTGATTCCTCTTGAATTACCGACGCTGGGGGGGGGGGGTCCACGCGACGCTCTGCGGGTCCAGTGATATGTGTTGCCGCAAAGAGTGGTTAGCCCAGTGGTGGACCGGGGCCTCGTTATCCCTCGACGCTCTCTTCGGGCGCTACGGCACAGGAAAGCAGATGCCGGTTAAAGATGGACCTGGACGTTCTCGTTGAAGGGAGATGTGCTGGCATACTACAACATGGTGGTATACTTCGATACCACGTGGTTAGCGTATTTATCGGCACATTGCACGTGCACCCTATTCACGTCACCGCAAAAGGTTGGTCCGAAGACCGTAAAAGAATACTTGACTGTGAGCCTTGCTCCCCGTAGCTAGATGCTATTTTAGAAATTCCATATCATTGCCGGGTCGTCATTAGCACGATGCGAATTTATGGTTCACCATAGAGACGATGGCTCACCTTCAAAAACACTACGTAGCTTAATTTAATTAAATCTGTGTGAAAGTTAATACGCTCCCTTGCCATCTAGTCCTCTCCATACGGCATGGAGGCACCGCTAGTTCCATGGCTCTCGAAGATGCTGCTCCCGCTTTCCTAAAACACCACGTAGGCGTTCAAACAACTCGACTGCTTGCTGGGTGCCGGTGAAGTGATCGAGGCCTCCGCCTCCGCTGGCTTCCAAACTCGAATGCTTGTCGTGGCGGGCCCTGCCATAGCCCACGGTCATCACATGACCACATCCTGGGTCAGCCATTGGTCAGCTTACTTCTCGATCATATTTCGTGGCATCCAATCGATCCCTTATTGGCCGATTACGTTTCGCTCGGTTCGGTAAGCGGAGATGTTTTTCTTACGGTAAATTCTTCCAAACTCGCCAAATTCTGTTTTGCTGGCTTTCCTGGGTGGAAATCTTGAAGCCAACTGCACTCCTGCAGCTCGGTACAAATTAATCATTGGGTGACGTCACGGATAGGCCACAACTTTATACTCAAAACCAAAACATGAGCCTTAGCTCCACTGCATAGCACTTGAAAATATCCACCCTTGGTTGATGAGGCAGGCTAGCTGCTCCTAATTTGCATAGCTATATGCAAATTAGCACACGTATAACACTTGATTGATGAATTAATTAAAGTCCAAAATTAGGTAAAGTTCCGATGAGACATGTTATGCAAATTAGACAGAATTTCAGATCAAAAAATAAAAATATTCTAGGGCAAGGGCCTGTCAGGTTACAACCTTTCAAACTTCCTAGTGTGACATCTGCTTCACACACTGCAAAAAGTATTGATAAATAGAGTTTGCTTGCGAGTGCACGAGATTTACACATTCCGGCTCGGTTCTGCATTGGCTGAACACTTGTTCAAAAGAATTTGAATAGTTCGTAATTCGAATACAAGTAGTTTGGTTTCGAATCGAGTTTGAGCACTTGCTGTGTAAAGTTCAAATTCAAATTCAATTTTTTTTTTTTTTTTAATTTGTTTTTTTCACATCCCAGTAGGCCTAATCTATTATTAGTTAACACTATCATTCTTCAGTAGGCCTACCGGTAGGGTAGGTACTACAAAACAGCTGTTCCATAGTGTGCTGTTATATCCTACCCCTAACTTGTTCAAAATAATTGACTTTTAAAAGTTTTTTCTGGTAGCCCCTATATCAGTGTGTTTAATTGTTCACAATTTTTTTAACAAGTAACGATATAAAATACTATTTGGTGTTGTAGCAGCTTTTTTTTAAATGTCGTCACACCCCAGTGTTGTCAAAAATTGAATAGTTTGTTTGCATGCAATGTAGCTACAGTGTGTCCTAGGTCACACTATTTCATTAGGACTGATGAACTGATTAGAAAAATATCAACATAAAAATTTACATTGAATGGCAAATAGGGATGGGCTGGTTTATTGTTTCAACATTTGGTAGAGGATATTAAATTTGTTTACAGTTAGTAAAGTTAACACAAAGTTTTAGAATTTCATTTAAAAAGGTCTTTTTGGACTGGTACGCCAGTAATTATGAAGATCACTAGTGCTTCTATGAACTATGTCCGATGGTTACAATCTGCGTCAATTGTGCGGTATAAATTGTTCCGTACAACGCAGACTCTGTGAGTTATTGACAAATGACAAGTGACACTAGACAGGCTAGTCGACTGGTATCGCCGGAGTGGGGGTAGACCGCTGGCTACGTCATCACGGGCTCCACAGAATTAGAACGCTGGAATATTGATGCGTATAATTATCAATTTGTGCGTCATAAAAAAGTGGAACTAACCATTTAATTAAACACAAACTATTCAAGGAGTTTAACGTTTTGGAAACTACCAGTTTTTTCACGTCCCTAATGTCAACCCTAATTTTGATGGCAATCCTAATCACTAACCATTTGTTTGTTACAGGTTAGAACTAGATGAAATCTCCCACAAGGAGCTGGCTGAAATGAACTGCAGGCTTATGCTCAACATGGCCCTTGTGGTTGAGCTGCAAGGTGACATGACTAGAGCAGTGGAATATTTAACAGATGTAAGCCAACTCTAGTGCCTAGGAGGCATAGATATAGATAGATATCCAAGAGCTCATTAGGCCTATGATATTAATTTGTTGATTTTGAACAATTTATAATCTTGATTTCGGATGATTTTTCATGTTCACGATGAAAAAAATTAATATTGTTATAGGCCTAATGCATTTAAAAATGTTAATGCAATAAAGATTTATTCCAACCTCAGGCCTATATGGGGTACCGCCACCGGTAGCGGAACCCAATGTTGTTCCTAGTTATGGTCCTACTTCTAGTAGTTATACTAGGGAAACGCCAAAGTCGTTGCTAAACGAGTGAGTGAGTTATATGTATAGTACATTCCCCATACTGGGCCCAGCCTTGGGTATATGGGAAGAAATGGGATGTTCCCGGGTACTCAACACTTGGCTCACTCACTCGTTTAACAACGACTTTGGGGTTTCCCTAGTTATTTAAATTGAACATTCAAAATGCGAATCGTGTTCGAAACGTATTAGCGTGAAACATTAACAAATTTCCAAGATAAAACAAAATCACTTAATTTTTATTTCCCATTTAACAACCTTCAAAAATAATATGTGGGTTTAAAAATATAAAAAAAGTTCTATCTAACGGGCATCGAACTCCAACCCTCCGTGCGGTAGGCTAGGCCTAATTGCTTACCACTACGCCATGCAAGCCACGTAGATCTCGTCCCGCTAGCTGCTACTAAACAAATGCTAGCGATATTTTAAAAAATCACATTTTTATTTATTGTAGGCTTAAATCGCAATGAATCTAGCTGATTTTGTTAACAGTTCTCAGTAAACTCGTACCGGATGCCTGTTTAAAATTTCAGCGCAATCTGTTCAGCGGTTCGGCTGATTTTCGACGTACAGACAGACAGATAGACAGACACACAGAATCACAGAATGAGGACCGTTTGAGTTGAATGGAGACACTCAGTCGCTCCGCTCCCTCGTTTAATTATTGTTATCTAGAGATATATTAATTTTTGTATGCCATATATATGCATAGTTGTGTTCTTTGGCTTTGTTATACCTACTAAATAAATATTGGTAAATAAATTCCAAATTGATTTTGACTGAGTTTGTGAGCTTGGTGCCACTTAATCTGATAAAAGAGAGGGGGAGGTGAATCGTGCATGTGGCTACTCTATAACAAACTCCTCCGAGGATCAAAAACAATCATGACAACAAAATTTACTACCTGTGTAACTCGGACACTACTCTAGGGTGCCCGATTACAAAAATGTCCAAGTCTCGATATCCCTTCCAGTAATGCATTTTATTTTTATTCTTTTTTCAGGCAGTCAAGTTGTGTAAAACAAGAAACCTGTTTGACGACCTATATAGGTGCTATAACGTACTTGGTGATTTGTACAGAAATGTTAACATCTTGGACAAATCATTAGAATACTTCAGTTTGGCTGTACTGGCAGCCAAGCCATTAGACAACCCCAATACTATGTGTGAAGCCTTGCTGGCTAAATCTAAGGTAAGGTATTGAACTCTCAACAAGAGGTGTTTGTTAAAACTTGATTTTTTTGAGACATATGTTCAATAGGAAATCAAAACTTACCAGTGCCATGACTTTGATAGTGATAGATGATTGATATTTATTTAATTTATTTTAATCAACGGCCTTTAAAGTGCTAGGCAGCTGTGATGAAGATGAAAAGACAAATATGTACGGTATGTAGCCTACCATATTTACTCAGTTATAGTCCGCCATCGAGTAATGGCCGCACCCCTATTTTGAACTCGGATTTTAAAGAGCAGGATGTAAATATTAAATACTATTAAAGGAGGAAAAAATACGTTGAACGACTTTTCTTAATTCAATGGGTTAGTCTAAAAGTGATAGCAAACTCCGTTGTGTATTCATTGCGCGCTCGCCTAGAAGCTCGCACCGAGAATGCACCGCAGCCGCGTACATTGGGACTATGTCAGCAAATCACTCGAGACTGTCCGGCCGCTGCGGGCATTAAGTACAGTAGCTGGCAAGCTTTCAGGTGGCACGTAATATTCTGTGCTGAACCGGCTCTATTGGTAAACCCATTTGCCATTCCTTAAACCAGGAACAGTGCAAACACAGTAGTGGTGAGAGTAGTAAGATAACTTCTCCACCCGCCAAACGTCAGCAAAAATCACGTTACAACAATAATAGACAACAAAAACAAATGGTAACAAGAGATCCTAGAGTTAATCTCTGATTCACCCTCTTCTCAGCCTGGGCAATCTGGCGTCACAAAACTCCCATCCCCTACAGTATCAGAGAGCGATAACCAACCCGATAACATAAATGCGTGTAAAAGTGGTGTGCAATGAATGTGAATTGGGCGTTGAAAAGTTTTCCTCCTTTGTAAATCAGTGTTTTAACTTAATAGGATAGACGTTAAATAAATAAATAAAAATAAATAAACATAGCCCTACCGCCTTAAGAGTTTTTATGACTGCAGTGACAAGTCAGATCATGAAGTAAAGTACCTGGACCATTCTTTCAGAATAGACTCCGACGAAGACGACAAAAGTTTGAGTAGTGATGACTGATGCAGGTACCTATTTAGACAGTGACACAAGTGGTGGAAGTGACCCTAGTGATACCTTGTTGCTTCAGTTTTTGTTACTGCGTGGTTATTTGAAGCTGAACTTGCGGGACGTCCTAGGACGTCGCACACGCTGTCCGCCGGTCTGGCGAAGGACGTGTCAAGGCGTCCCACACGCCTGGGACGTTAAAATAATTCCTACACATTTGCAGCCTATTTTTCAATTCATTATTTCTTGTACGTTTAAATCGTAATGGATCTAGCTGATTTTGTCCTCAGTTAACTCGTATTGGATGTCTGTTTAAAAAATTTTGCACAATCTATTCAGCGATTCAGCTGATTTTTGACGTACACACACACATACGTACAGAATCACAGAATAAGCGCCGTTTGAGTTGAATTGTATCCTCACTCCTCAGTTGCTCCGCTCCCTCGTCTAATAATATGTCATCATTTCTTTGAAGGTGTTGATAAGTCAAGGACACTACAAACAAGCAAAAGAAATTTTGAGGACTGCAAGAAATCTCCAGACCAATACCTCTCTGAGAGACGATCTATTGAAAACAAGAAAAGTGGGTAAGTAAAATATCTTAGTGTTTTATCATCATCATCCATTGCCGTTCCCTACTTCTTGCAGGGTCACCTTGGGTTTTGAAACCACTTTTTTCCACTATCCTTCCTATCCTTCCTTCCACAAACATATCTCTTCCACAACTTTCCAGCTCTATCCTGTGGCCTGTAGGTCTCTTGCTATGGTCTCCTTCCATCTCTTCCTTGGTCTCCCCTGTCTTCTTACTTAAATTCTTCTTTCATCCATTCTGTTGGGCATCCTATCTTCTGTCATTTGTTTTATATTTCCAAACCAACTCAACTATGTCCTTCCCATCCCGTCAGAAGCTTTTTTTTATAAACTGTTGTCTTTATGGACGATCTGGAAATTTATAAAATATGTTTCCACTGGTACCGTTGGTGAATGCCGACAATGGCCAGTTCAACTTGTGGTAATAATGCCATTTAAATTGATTGTGTTTATTTCTCCTTTTTCCTGAAAAGAGTAATTGCCCAATTGGATAGGTACTTAAAACAACTAGCATTCTTGGAGGAGGTCAAGATAATATTACATAGTATATTTTGTCAAATTTATTGTGGTGGAAAATTACTAGCTTAGGACGGTTAAATTAGCAAAACCCAGAGTAATTCTCGTTTAACCCTAACTGCTCGATTGCCAAGTTGGCTATCTATTGCTAGTAATGAATACCACATTTTAGTATTTTGGTGTTTAATATTATCTTGAGTAGGACTACATTATTTGAAATGGTTTAAATGAATAACCTAAGTATTACGCAGGCCTACCTACCAAGTTACTGTGTTATACTCAATACGTTATTTGGTGATAACTTTTTATGCAGGTTTTTTGGGCTTGGCCAAACTTCTCAACCTTGTCGTTGGATGGCTTAGATCGTGCAAGGCTTCTATTTTCATGAAAAACAATTCATCCTGTTTCAGCTAGATGCCTCCTTAGAACTGAACGAGCGGTGGCAAATACGGCTGATGACGATTATCAAAATAAAAAGGAACTCTTTGAAAAACTCGGCGATGTGTCGGCTAGGTTCAACAACTACTCGAAAGCTATTGAATACTATCAGCAAATGCTGAAACACGCTAAATTGGCCGGGGATATGGAACAAAAGCTCGTACCAGCATATGTATCCTTGGCACAGACCTACAGAGACTTGAAACAATACGATAAGGTTATTGAGTATTACAAGCTAGAACTGGAAGTCCATTTTGATGATCCTCGAGAGGTATGTTACACGTAACATCTGTAGTTCCCTAGGCCCTACTTATCATTACACCAATGTTAATTGCTAAACTTCAAGTTTAAATGTCACATTTTACCATTTCATTATTAATTTTTAAACATAGGCCTACCTACTACAACACAAAATTTATACGTTACGAACACATTTATGATTAATTCACATATATATAAATAATTAGTTGGCCTTAATTATTTTGCATAATTTAATATAGGTAATGAATTAAATACAACAGTGAACAACACTTGCTATGTAATAAACACGTTACTCATGTACATACTTTCCATCTTTTTTCACTCATGTTGAGTTTGTTTTTTGATGGTTGCATTCTGCTAATAAAATATTTTTTTAGTTAATATATTTCTTATTCTAATAGGTAGGCCTAGACCTACTTAAAAATGGGAGTCATTTTAAACTATTCCTTTGACCACAAACTGTCTTCCAAGTGAGATCACACAGGCTCCGACGCGAGATGCTTTTAAATGAAAGCTGAACAATTTTCTAGTTGACAAGGTCTTTTATAGTACCACTGACTTTATTTCAACATATTCTTAACAAACTTTTAATAATTGACATATTTTAAAATATTCGGAAGCCTTGAGTGCTACCTACCACATGAATCTGTATGAAATGCTTTTAAATAAATAAATAAATTTGGAACAAAAACAAACAATATGCCAACAAAACGTAATTTGTGTGCCTGTTTAGAGGGCTAAGTTCAATCAATGGTTGAGGTAGACGACAATGATAACAAGTCTGAACCATACAATTTTCAGGCATGTCTCTCGACTCTGAATATAGCAGATGCGCTCTACTTAAGCGGGGCTTGCTACGCCGAGATCGAAGAAGAGTTCTTCAAAGCCCGGAGTCTTGCGGACGAGACGGGCAAACCTAAAATGGTGGGGAAAGTTCTCAACCAACTTTTAAAACTTCAAGTTGCTAAGAAGCTTACTAAGGAAGCGGGTGAGAAAAAATGGTTAACTTTATTTTTATTATGTAGCATTGACTGGTACAGTAATACATACTTTGTCTAAAAAACTTAAAAATCAACATAGCCTAACATTTAAAAAACTGTAATATCCTGTGTTGATTTATCTTCCAGCTGAGCAAAAAAGTTAAAAGGGAAAACTTTAAGTTCTAATTATCATTATAAAATGTAGGCTAGGCCTGTTACTATGTTGGGGATCTATGTACAGTAAATAAATGAATATGAATATGACTACATAAAGTTGAAAGAATTTGATACAGTATTGCTATGGATTTTTAAGTGGATAATTGTTAAAGTTCTGTTAATAGGATAAAATGTTACTCAAGGTAGTGTATCATAACGTATAGTATGCATGCAATAGCGTTAATTATGATTAGTCTGTGTGTGATGTCATTGCGCAGAACCGCACGCGCATGTCTCGTTCCCTGCAGACAAACAGCCAGGACGCTGTCTGCAATCCCATTTAAAACCATGCAGAACAGCCGTTGGAATTTCGTTTTTTCACACCTTTAATTGCAGATGATTCAACTTTTCGGATACTTTTAATTTTTATACATTCTGTAAGGATCAAGTGATCTTGTGAAACCATTTTACGTGAGAAACTAGCTATTGTATATGCTTATCTCTGCATTTAAACCCCCCTATTTTCAATGTTGAGCATAGGCATTTTTAAATGCTTGTCTGCATCTGTCACCAAGTTCAAGCAAACTCTCAACAGGTAGCGCTAGTGTAGGATTCTAAATAAAGAATCGTAACTTACGCTGTTAAAAACATCAATCGCCATCTTTAGGTAGGCCTACTATGTTACAGGCAAACTTCAAGTCCTATGTATTTGTTTAAAGGGGTATTCACCAGCTAAACTCAAAAAATATATTTCATTCAAGCTAACTAGTTATGAATTTAGAAATTAACAGAAAAATTATTGGGTCCATCATGACCCTCCCAAAAAATGTCAAACATGGTATTTTTCGAGCTAGGTCCCATCGTCAAAAATGTCCCACAAGAAATAACATGGGGACGATCTTTATGCCCCGTGACCTTCGAGGATTTTGATCCAAAAAAATATTGGCCATTATTGACATACTCGACAGCCTTTTCTGTAAATCCTCTATATTTTGTTCTGTAATTTGGGAAGTGGTTCGGTCAAAATATGCTGATTACCAAGAAGGGGTATTATTTTGGAATGCATATTTTTGTGTGTTCGAGTGTATATTTGTGCACAGTTTCAAGACACGATGTAAATGTTATAAAGGGCCATTTTAGATTGGTATGATGCTCTAGTATCTATGTGGAACAAAAAAGAAGCAGGTTAATGCCGATTTAAGAAATTTCCCAAAACACCCAATTTTTGCAATTTCACAATCAAAAAATAAAATAGGTTTAAAATCACAGTTACAAGATATAATTTTTTAAGCTGTCATTTTAGTGTAGTAATGCTAATATGCCGACCCAACGCAGAGTTGGACGTGTCACGTGGCAACAGACAGATAATGATGATGAATATGCTAGGCCCTGGCCTATATAGATTATGTGGTAAAAAATAATTTTTTGAGGTAATAGCCATGACTCATCATGAGCAATTATTATTAATTATCGATCGATAAATATCGTATTATTTATTTACCTCATTGCAAGCTTACCTTTTTTGACACATTTTTGCAGTCAAAGTCGAAATGCATCTTGGCTTGGAATTGATGGCAAACTTATGGGAATTTACACGCTACACTTTTTTGTTAGATGCACTTTAAATCAGGGATCGGCTTGCACTCAGTGCGCACATTCATAACATAACATAATCACATTCATAACAAGATTTGCTGAAAATAATTTTATACAAAGACAAAAATCGTTAACGGCAAATTATATAGGTAGGCCTACAGTCCACTAAACAAAACTAATTTAACTAGGAAAACGCTAAAGTCCCGCCGCGTTGATGGATGAGCGTTTTTTTGTAAGTTTTTTGTTTGCGTTTTTTGCGTTTGTTTGCACTTTTTCTTTGCAAGTGCTTTTTGAATGCATTGTAGGTGATTGTTGTCAAGAATTTCTATTGCTGCTTTTATTGGTATTGACCTAAAACTCATATTAAAACCTTTATTTCTGTGAATTCCTAACTTTTTCATTTCTTTCAAAAGGTCTACATCACGAACCTAGTTCCATGATAAATTTTGAGCTGTCCCATTTAGTTTGGTTTTAAATCGCTAAATGAGACTAAATATGCCAAATTGAGTAACTGTAACTAAATTAGTTATATAGATTCTGGCTATATATTTGTGTAAAACTTTTTTTGGGTTACCTACATCATCATGACCTAATTCATTGAATATGAACGTAATACCCTACCAGTTTTCAGCATTGACAAGTCACGTTTTTTGCATTAAATTTTCGAAAATCGTAAAGTAAGATTCGGAAATTTCTCGATTGTGACAAAACTAATAATTAATCAGAAAAACTAGTTCGTTGCACTTTAATCAGATCGCATTGCCTTGCGCAATCAAGCGAACATAAACATCATAAAAGAAAAAAATTACCCAGAAAAATTGTTACGGCATGGTATGAATGAAGGCTCTCGCTCACAACACTAAATCTCAATTATTTCTTGCGGGTTTGAATCGTGATGGATTTTGCTGTTGATTTTAACAGCACCTTCAAATTTGTTCCTGGATGTTGCTTTAAAATCGGTTCAGTGGTTTGACTTGTGCGCAACAAACACACACACAGACATAAAAACAGAGAAAGACACATTTAAGTTGCATTGTTTCTCTTCCTCATCTAAAAATGTTTTTCTCACCAGCTGAAACGTTGAGGGAGCTGGACTTGCTCAATATTCCTGAAGATGAATCTGATGAGTCAGATATCGAAGAGTCTCCCGAATTGATCTTGTCGGA
Source organism: Sweltsa coloradensis (assembly GCA_024449915.1). Classification (NCBI taxonomy): domain Eukaryota; kingdom Metazoa; phylum Arthropoda; class Insecta; order Plecoptera; family Chloroperlidae; genus Sweltsa; species Sweltsa coloradensis. Next base: position 33,285 of record JAMZAV010000735.1, read on the forward strand.
CTCGGACAGCACAGAATCGGAGGAGGAGTTTGACAGGCCGAAGCAAGCTCGACAAAGACAGACGTTTAAATGGAAAACTAACGACAAAGGCGAGTCGCCTCTACATACTGCCTGCATCCAGAACAAGTTTGCAGCAGTACGGGCACTGATTAAACGGGTTTGTTAGTTTTATCATGACTATCAAGATCAACACTTCACCTTTCTTGTTAATTGATATCATTTGCATACCACCTAAAATGGTAAGTCCTACCATTTAATGTCCCATTTATTGTTTTGTGAAGGAGCACTAGCCTGAACATAGTGCTAGCCAATCTTTATAAAGCTTCACATCTTATCTGTACCAAGTATTTACATCCATACCTGTATCAAGCAAGTAAGAACAAAAGCATCTGTAACATTACACCTCACAAACTGGAAGATACCCACACACAGTATAATGTGAGCACTCAGAATCCTTAAACAGTTTTTTAACAAAGATGGTATAGAAACCACATAAAATAACAATGGTTACCCAATCCTTTGTAAATGTTTTTTAACGAATAGAACAAGACGTTAAAAATAAATAAATCAAATTTGTACGAAGAAAACAAACTTTGAGAGAAAACTACGTTTTACCAACTACAAAGTTTGATTGGAACTGCTATTGGTAGAGTATTAAACACAAAATGTAAAATACCCACCATACTTTAAACTCAAAGAATTTGTAAGAATGACAACAAGTTCATTGACTTGTAATGACATAAACTAGGTTACTTACGATTTGAAAGTTGATCTGGTAATGCATTACTTATGAGTTGATCTCACCATACAAATATCTATCAAACAAATAGCATAGGACACAGCTAACTACAAATATTTCATATAATATGAGAATAATTAAGAATGATTTTATTTATGCATTCTTATTCCATTTGAGCATGTTAATATATAAGATTCTATTGTCGTTCGATTTTAAAATTTGATTGTATGAATTATGTTGATCTGACCCATATCAAATCAAAAACAACTTAGCATAGGACAAGCAGGTATAACACAATTCATACTAATCATGAGACATAATTATTATTTAAATTTCCATTTAGTAAATTGAGGCTAAATTTCAATTACACAGCCTTTATTTTAACACGTTTTGACTTGCATTGGGGGCTACTTTTCATGTTTTGACAGTACGCGTTGACGAAGGTCGCAGAGATAGCGAGATCTCAGTCTTATCTCCACCCGACCCCCTCGTCATCTAAAAAACAATTGCCACACTTGACTAATCTTCATTCTTGGCGAAGGTCCTTTTTTGGACGAAAGAAACATCATGAGTTCAATATAGCCTAATTGGGCAGATCGACGCTAGAGAACTTCACGCCACAACACCTAGAGTTGTACTGAGTACTGATCGTGATCGGCTTAGAGATGTTTCGTCTCGTTCGAGTGACGACTGCGAGCGCATGCGCACAAGCGACGGTGGCAGTGACATTATGCTTGAGCAGCTATTGGCTACTGGCGCGTTGATATGACAGCACTGCATTTTTAAGCACGGCTATTATTTAAGTCGATGGTCATATATCAAAATACTACATTATCATGAATATAATATTACTGTATTTTTACTGATATTGATTATCGATGGCAACCCTAATAAATACACTAAACACTTTGACCCTTGACTGCATCCTTGCAAAGCTTTGCAAAATTTATTTGCAACTTAAAAAAAAAACATTTTTGCAAATTTATTTTGTCAAGCTTTGCAAGGCATAATTTGAAATATGAAAAAATTACAAATTAAAAAACATTTGTGATAATTTCATTAATTTGCCATGAACCGTAGATAAAAAATTCTAACGAAAAAACTACACACATTTTAAACTACCTTACTGAGGTAATAAGTAGGCCTACTTTTTCTAAACATTTAACTAAACTAAAGTTTTTTTAGTAGCTGCCTGCCCTTATGATAGTTACGTAATAATAGCATTCTCTTCTTCAGGGCCATCCTGTAAATGAGTACGACAATTGCGGGTGGACGCCACTTCACGAAGCTTGCAACAAAGGTTATTACAAGATTGTAGAGCTATTGCTGGACAATGGTGCACACATGAACGAGAAATTTGAACAGTGCGGAGGTGTGACTCCCTTGCATGATGCTGCAACTAATTATCATCCACTGGTTATTGAACTTCTGCTGGAAAGAGGGGCAGATTCTACAAGAGTAGATGTGCAGGTAAGATGAACATTATTTATTAATTAATTGTGTTCATACTCAAAATATATATGTGAAATGACATGACATAGGCAGATAAGATCACTCCCATTGTGAAGTCAGCCAATACAACAAATAAATTCAATAAAATAGCCTATATGTAATTAATAACTAGGAAAACGCTTAAGTCCCGCCGCATTGTTGGATGAGCGTAATTGGTGCATTGAGCTGCCATGTGTTATGTGAATTTTCTGTTCTGTGAAAAAATCATTACTAAGTTGATGATTTTTTTTAAAATTTAAATAAATAAAAAATAAACTTTAATTTTTAATTTTTTTAATTAATCGTAATTTTAAAAAAGAAAAAAATCGTAAAATTTCGATTTCCATAAGAAATAATTATTTGATTGTGCTCAAATTTTACACGAATATATGAATTCATAAAATTAAGGTTCTGTGAAAAAATCATTACAATCAGATAAAGAATGTAGGTGTTATTTGTCAAAGAATTGTTTTAAAAAAGAAAAACCCCGTAAAATTGCGATTTTTATGAGAAATAATTATTTGATTGCGCTTAAATTTTCCACGAATATATAAATTCATAAAATAAAGGTTCTGTGAAAAAATCATTACAATCGGACAAAGCGTGTAGGTATTATAAATCGAAAAAAAAAATTAAAAATCGAAAAAAAAATCGTAAAATTGCGATTTTTATGGGATTTTTTTTTTTCGATTGTGCTCAAAAACGTGGCAGTTCTAAGTTCAGAGATTTCGAAGGTCTCAATAAAATTTCATCGCAATCGGAGTATCGGTTTAGCCGGAATAGTGCTAACAAACAGACAAAAATACAAAAAAGGAAAGAAAGAAAGAAAGAAAAAAACATTCCGGATTTTTTCTCCAGTGTAGTGAAATGGAATCTTCGCTACGCTTGCTACGCTCATCCAATTATAACTTACTACAATGTAAAAAAATGTAGGCCCTACTGAACTTAGGGCCTACAACAAAGTAAAGTTGATATCCTTCAATACCAGTACTTAGACAAGACAGAAGAATGGCTAAAGAGGCCAACTTTGCACAAGAAAGAAAAGAAAAAAGAAATTGAAAGCATAATGTTAGCATCATTTTTCAGGTCCGCTTCCTCATTGTTATTGTAAACGTGCTTTAGCCTACTTAAGTAAAATACTTAAAAAGCAAAAAAATTTGTTATGATTGATTTATCAGTTATTAAAGTTATTAAATAAAATATAAATATAGAACACATGATATTACACTAGGACACACACTTTCTATAGTCACATTGATAAATGAGAAAATTTATCCTTTCCCTGCTCTCCTACGTTTGTAGTTGTACATCAATTGTGTTTTTAACACACAAAAGCAAACAAACAACAAAACAACAAACAAACAAACAAACATTTAAAAAGTTGCAGGATGCAGGCCCTATACTATCTTCTGTGTCTAGCTATGGTAAGGTTGCCACCAAGAAAAAATAAAAATCCTGTTTGAGCACATCAAAAATCCTTAGAAATCCTTAAATGAAACACTCAATTCCTTGAAAATCCTTTTAATGCCTAAATGTACTAATTTTGGGTAGGCCTAATTGTTGTAAAACAAAAAAAGCAAAAATTGAAAATATAAAATAAATAAAAGGGTAGGCCTTTTTTTAATGGTTTGAGGCCAAATAGGGTTGATAAATGACAAGGTATCACCATAAATGCATTAACGATTTTTATGATCTCACAATCATGTTTTATGACCCGGCACCTCCACCAAAATTACTAAATTTAGAATCTTTTGTTTAAATTCGGATATTTCGATTTCGAAAATATTCCCAATTATCGATATCGCATTGAACTATCGATTTTTTGCCCAGCCCTAGATGGAAACAGCATAAAAGGAGATTTTTTTAAATAAAAAAAAATCCGTAAATTGGAATAAAAATCCGGCGACCCGTTGTGCACTCTCAAAATCCGTTAAAATGGATAAAATCTGTAAAAACGGCAACCCTGAATGGCAATAGACCTACCCTCCACTCCAGCATCTCATCTTTCTTGTTCAAAGATCGAGCTCCCGTTGAGGCACAATAAATACACTGCATTTGAGTCGATTTGGTCTCGTACGTTTCGCCCATGGTAACGTATTGGTAGAGATGTGCAAAAATGGTTTTTTAAAGTTTGAAAATTCGCACCTTAAAAATAAAAATTCGCGATTTGTCGCGATTTACCAAAAAACACAATTTTCTCATGCAAAGCTTAAAAAAAAAAGTTCAGGATAATTTGATTGATTTTAACGATTTTGAAAGAAAAACAAGCTCATGAGAGTGAAGTTCGGAATCAGTTTTAATTTTAAGCTCAATTTCAGCCTTCAGTTTTCAAAGTTTCCGACAGTTTTTACCAGAATTAATTTCGTCTACCCGGCACCTCCACCAAATTTACGAAATTATGCATTTTTTATGTAATATCTTTTGATATGGATATGAAGTATTTTGAGCTTACTCTCGTTCAAACGATTATTACGATCTCACAATCGCGTTGTATGACCCGGCACCTCCACCATATTATGTACCAGCCAGTATTAATTTAATTTCGACTTCGACCCGGCACCTCCACCAAAACTTTGAAATTTTTTTATTTTTTTAAATTTCGTGACCTAATTCGCATTTTATGACATTTTTGCGAATTTCGCCACTAGTTCGCGGTATCAACTAAAATTTGCGAATTGGAAATTGGTACCATTCAATCACAATTCACGAGATTCATGTGCAAACTGAATTTGAAGGGATTATTGCAACTTTAAAAAAATTGCAAATTTCGTTGTCACCATTTTTGCACATCTCTACGTATTGGTCAGTAGTATTGATCAATCTTTGATGGTCAACTAAATAATATGTCTGTTGGTTTGATTTGGAAGAGTCTGAAAGTTTCATCAACATTGTTTGTCCGATAGAGAAGAAATACAGAGTAATTGTATGAAAATCAAATAAATAAAAAATGCACGGTTCTCATAAAAAAATATTTCTTTAATTGTACCCCAACTTGGTAGTTATAACTTAGAGATTTCAAAGGTTCACTCGAGTTTTCATCATTGTCAGAGTAGCCCTTTAGAGAGCTTACAACAACAAAAAAACAAAACAAAAAAAACAATCTTTTTCTGTCATGGTGTGTATTCACGACGTTTGTTACAATATGCAATATAATAATAGGTACAATAAGCACCTTGTATGTTGGCTTTTAAAACTCATTGTTAAAAATAAATATCAGACTAGATTTAGTTTTTATATCTTTTTGTTGTGTGCAGGGTAAAACTGCCTTGCACCATCTTCTAGATGTCTATAAAAGAGACAAGAATGCATCTAATCAGGCAGAGCTGAACATGTTTTATGACCTTGAAGATAAACTACGAAACAATATGATTAAAGGTAGGTTTATCTTTAGCTGTTAACTTATTATATTCTTAATTCAAAACCTAGATCGATTACACAGCTGCTCTAAGAACCCTTTGGTTTCAGTGTAAAGTCGTAGACATTCATGTGTTTCAAAATAAAATGCTCAATTGAAGATTCACATATCATTGATCTGACCACAATATCTTATTAGTCATTATTATAGTTGATTTGAGAGGGATAATGAGGATCGTCAAAATGTGCCCTGTTTAAAAACTTATGCATTTGTAATGTTGCCTTTGCCGCTTGCGGAGAACTATGTACTGTACACTCAATATCTGGTGTTATAAAAAAAATAACCGTGACAAAGAGTGCTAGATTACTGTTCTATATCATGTGTAGGTGTTACGTAAATCAACCAAACATAAACGCTAAGTTGAGACCAATCTACCTACTGCATCCAAAGAACGTCTCTAATTTATATTGATTGAACTTGTAGAAGAGAAAATACTTAAACAATCAAACCAATTTAAAATAATGTTCTTTCTATTGTCAGTTGAGACTGTTGGATGAGCTTCGACTAACGAGGTTTTGAAGTAGAATGCAGGAGTTTATTCTGGACCGCTTTGAAGCTCTTTGTTTGTTCTTTGGGGTTGTGGTTTATACCAGTCTTTAGTTAGAATATGTAGGCCTACTTGTCTATCAAGAGCACATTTTCAGAATTTTGCTTAGTTTTTATATGCCTAAGCTGAGTGATCATCATTAATAATAGGCCACTTAAGAGTTTTTATGTAGTACCGGTAGTTATTTTCAAAGCTTGTTGTGAAGATGACAATTATTTGAAATTTGGAATTTTTTTGTATCACAACATGCACATACCTTTTGTATACAACCTCTCTAAGACTCAATGTTTTGGTCTAAAAATTGGGAGGTTGAAAAGTTGTCACGTTAGTGACAACGATCAAACGCAATCAAACGATTTAAAAAGTATACAATCATTTAACATTGTAAAAGCTCCAAGCTCATCCAACTGTCTTAACTAATACGTACCACACTTTTGTATATATTTATTAAATTCCTTCCCCCTGTAAGCTGCTAGTGTTAAGTCCTTAGAAACACAAGCTAATTACATATTAGTAATAATTGTCCAATCTAGACACACTAACTAATGTTTCACCTAGTTTCAATTGACAAATTAGAATATACATATTTATTTATTATTATTCAATGATCATGTGTTCATATATTTTTATTCTCTTTTTACCTAGGTCTTGTAATGTAGGCCTACATTTCTTTGTTTATAGCCGGATATTTAATAAAAAATATGCCGCCAAAATCTATTGAACTAGAGGGAAAACCATATAAGATAGTAAAATCCACACTGTTTTCGCAAGTTCCTGTGTCGAGATCAAGCCAATCCTCAAATGACAAAAGGCAACCTACGTTGCCTGCGAAACCAAACAGAGTGAACAACGATCGTGTCTTGCAGCGTCGCTTGCCTCCCGATTCTCATAGGCCTGAAGTCCACAAAGACAAACGTAAAACTGTTGCCGTCAGTCAACGTAGGTTTCTAGTTGAAGTGGACTCTGAAGAGGAGACGTTCAATGATAGTCGGTGGGAACCTTTGAGTCCGGCAGAGAGCGAAGAAGATGCACATCCTCATCTCGGTAGGGAGTATAGTCCAGATCGTGGAAGAGTCTCTTCGCCGTTGTCCTCACCGGAGATCGAGGATGTGATGAGTCCTTTGAAAACTGTCATGGATGAGGACAGCAATGACGATGATGCTGTGGAGACTTATTCTAAGGTATGTTGGACATTTGAATTACAAACCAATTATTTTAATTTTTTCTTAACCCTTATCGGTCATTTGTCGGACTGGATCCGACAAGGGTGTTTTTGCACACTTACTACACCCCCATAAAAAAGTTTTCAAAAAATTAAAAAAACTGGTTTTGCAAACTTTGTTTGATTTTTTGATTTTTTTAAATTTATTGGTCACTCAAATATAGCATTGCTGCCATTTTACATTGAGGTTGAGGTATACACTAAAATAATTTTAAAAGCATATAAAAACATGAAACATGAAATCCAAAGATATTAATTCAAAATATCAAAATTGACCACCAAGGGGGTTTCACAGACACTACTGCCATAAAGTAAAAGTCATTTAAATCCCTGTAGTTTCTTTCATCAGTAGTTTTTAATAGCTCTCCTCTTGATACTTAACTACGTCCTTTCTTTTGTCTCCACTTCTTTGACATTGACCAGCTGTTTATATATTTCTCTTGCAAGTCTTGTTGCCACTTATTGTTTCTTTTATTTCACGATAATTAAAAAAATATTAAAATATTAAAAGTCAAAACTGAGAAATTAGAAAATCACTATAAAAGTGGAATAAAAACTTAAGATGACAATACCTCAGGTTCAATTCAGTAGCTCTCGCATGTTGGAAAGATGAATCACGATACATTTGCATTTACGTTTGCCCACTGATTTAAGTGTTTCAATGTACTTCAATAGTTAACACTTCCACCGCCTTCTAAAACAAAAAGATCCTAAAGGGTTTAGGATTTAGACGGAGAAAATAAACTGGGAAAGGAGGGAAAAAAAGGGAAAGGAAAATAAATGGAGTATGGCCGAGTGACAAGGATATATATGCCGAAACCTTTTTAGTCGTTACGATCCCAGACAGAGAACACTAATCTCATATTGGTGCCTTAGGCTAGCTGTTGGCCGGTGACTCAAGCGCACAGCTACATAGCAGTACAAACAAAAAACATAAAATTTGAAAGATTTTGATAGAAGCTATTTAAACAAAATTTGGAACCACATTGTTTCCATGTGCCTGTTAATTTCTACTACTAGTCTCCTTTCTCCTAACACCCACTGCATTACGGATATAGAAGTCTATACAGAAATGTAAAAATCCATCTCAATCGGGTATCAGATCAGGTCTTCTGATTGCTGGTTGGTTGTTTTACCTCTAAGCTAATAGCTAACCGTCTTGGTTAAGTTGACAATTTCTCGATTGTTGGGGCATTGTAGATTTATTGATTTCCATATTATAATCAATTACTTGGATCTATGACCTACGGAAGTGTTTCCCTATTAATGAAATTGAGAAACACACTGCACTTTTTCCATTAAGGTGTTCCGATGTTTGCAGAATAGATGACGTCGTGTGATTAAATAATTTATTTTGATGTTGCATTAACTCTAATTGAAATAACCATTTTATTTCCATGTTGAAGGTGATGACAAGTCTTCGTTTTTCAAATGCAAGTGCAAGAGAATCCGGTGTTCAATTGTCTGCGCTGCCCACTAGCAAGTCGTCAAAGGCCAAGGTTTTTTTGGCCGAAGATGAAGTGGCTGCAGAGGATTGGCTGGAAGAAGACTGCAGGCCAGAAAAGAATCCAAAGAAACGGAAGTTAAATGTCGAGAAACGGTGAGTTTGTATGCCTAATGAGTGTTGCCCAAACAAGTACATGTAAATTAAGGATGCACTCAATAATTGATATTGAACCTGTAGAGTGGGTTAAGCCCTTACCAAAGTTACTAATTAAAATTATACTAGGCCGCTTCGCAAACGCTTTTTCCAGTCGCGTTGATGGATGAGCTTTTTTTTGGAATATTTCTGTCCAATGATTACGTTTTTATGTGGAATCTCCTTACTTTTTCTATAGTTACTTGATATTACATGTTCATTATACCTTTGAGTATATAACCATATATACTCAATGATTATACACCTGTAAAAGGCTTAATAAAACCTTTATTTCTACTAGGAAAACGCTTAAGTCCCGCCGCGTTGTTGGATGAGCGTAATTGGTGCATTGAGCTGCCATGTGTTATGCAGATTTTCTGTTGTTCTGTGAAAAAATTATTACTAAGTTCAATTTTTGTTTAATTAAAATAAATTAAACAAAAATAAACTTAAATTTTTAATTTTTTTAATCAATCGTAATTTTAAAAAAAGAAAAAAATCGAAAAATTGGAATTTTTTTAAGAAATAATTATTCGATTGCGCTCGAATTTCACACGAATAAATAAATTAATAAAATTAAGGTTCTGTGAAAAACTTATTACAATAGAATCAAGCATGTAGGTGTAATAAGTAAAACAATTGTCTTAAAAAAGAAAAAAACACAAAATTTCTATCTTCATGAAAATAATTTTTCGATTGCGCTCAAAATGTGGCAGTTCTAAGTTCAGAGATTTCGAAGGCCTCCATAAAATTTCATCGCAATTGGAGTATCGGTTTAGCCGGAATCGTGTTAACAGACAGACAAAAATACAGAAAGAAAAAAAAAAAAAACATTCCGGATTTTTTTCTCCAGTGTAGTGAAATAGAATCTTTGCTTAGCTCGCTACGCTCATCTAATTAATTTTGACCAACTTTTTCAACTTTTTCTTTCAAGAGGCACTACATCACCATAATCTTTACGTCAATGTAAAATATGAACGTTGTAGCCCCACCCGTTTGGTCAAAATCGGCCCAAATATCAAGAAAATATTGTATTAAAAACCGGAGAAATAGTCTTAAAAGTACGATTTCTTTACGAAATATTTTTTCAAATGTCTCTAAAATCATAACATATATGATTTCAGTGATTTTAAACGTTTCTATAAAGTTTCATCAATATCGGAGTAGCCGTTTGGCATTTGCCAAATATCACGAAAATGTCGCAGTAAAAATCGAAAAAAATCGTATAAGTACGATATTTATGAGAAATATTTCTTCGATTGTACCCAAGAACCATACAGCTCTAAGTTCAGAGATTTCAAAGGTCCCCTCCAATTTTCATCAAGATCGCATATGCCGTTTGCCCGGTAGAGAGCGAACAAACAAACAAAAAAACTAACAAAAACAAAACACCCGAGCTATTTTTCTTGGGGTAACGTAAGTAAAAGACAAACAAAAAAACACAAAGTCAAATTGAAGTCTTCGTTTCGTTCATCCAATAAATGAAGTAATTAAAATAAAAAGCTCTCCAAACTAGCTTAGTGTGAGACTCTTTATAACGGCGGGAAAACTCGACTAAATGAAACAGCCCTAGCAAAACATGGTATGCAGTCAGTGGTGACAAGTGACCCTGTTGGTTACAGCTCCCAGTTTAGGAGATGGTGACCAACCCTACCCGGTACGCTAGCAATGAGCCAGCCTCGTGCCTGCTGGGCGCCTCGTCCTTGGTACAGCCGGGTGGTCCACTCGTTCTTAGCCTAGTACTTGCTCTCTCTCTCTCTCGCTTATGAGAGGGAGTGAGACATAAACGACTGAAGGTCATGCATATGTTAATGAAGTGAGTGGGATTGGAGGTTATTTGCATGCCCCTGATGAATAGAGAGATGAACTCGGATATCAACATTTAATTTGGCGATTGAAGTTAATGAATTGGTTTGGTAAAAAGTGAATTTAGCTTGGATCCAAAGCAAACAAATAAATAAAATTCCCATGAAACATGAACCAAAAATTACATTCAAGTCTTACTCTAATCTACTGAATATTCGGTACTCAACGCTTTGTTTCTTGCTGCTTGATGCTGTAGTGAGGGGGAGGAGTAGGGACGTTGCCCTCTACTTCGCTCGTTCCGTAGGTAGTGCGTGTACGCCATGTAGGCGCTCTGGACCCTCGGGGCGAATTCCGCAGTGGCGGACCGGCCTCGTGCCTATCTTGGCATCCTGGATGGACCTCGGAGAGCAATGTAGAAAATTGTACTCACTCAGCATGTAGAAGGGTGGGCAAGCTTACTGCGTATCGTTGTAGGCACAAATAAAATGAATAAAGTAGATCAGACGCCTATCCGCGGTCTCGACCACGTGCTATATTATTTGATGTTTCGATCGGAAAAAGACCCTCAACTTAGGGTTATTTATTTAAGGTGTGAATAGATTGCCACTCCCGGTTACTGTACTATGAAAACTTCGTTGGATAACCATTATGATTGCCTAGGTCGTCGACTGCCCGGTGGCGTCGGTTGAATTTGTGGCTACCACATAGCAGGTGGATCACCGAAAAACACCCGATTTACCGGTTATGAGATGAATAAAAATGTTCTTAATTAATACCACAACCCTAGCAACTGGTTCCGCTCTCTTAATATAGGAGAGGCGTGTGGTTCCATTGCTTCTCGTAGGTCTCTTCGCTTGCTTGCAAAGCGTGCACTCGCAGGGTATGTTTAGAGCGACTTGCTCGTCTGATCGTTGCAACCCTAGTGCCGAGATGCTTCTTCACTTCCGTCACGATGCGTGCGCTGTCCATCGGCCATTGCCGTGACGTAGGTCATTGTTCATCTTTCAAACCACCTCACTCTGCCCTCCCATTGGTCGCTGCTGAGAGAAACCGGCGAACTGATGCGGCAAGCTCGGCCTCCCACTCCACATTACGATTGAGGCCTAGCTCCCTTGGTGACGCTATAAGAACACTAACTTCACCCCGTTGGTACTGCAAATAACATTGCAGACCTTAGCCACTTAGACTTAGCGCAAGCCTGGGCTAAACTTGCATAGCCTTAGCCATGAACACTGTAGCTTCCCTCGTAAGGTCGGCTTAATTTACATACACATGTAAATTACGCAACATTTATATGAAAACCAAAAATAATTAATTATTCAAATTTTAGGACATGAAAATGAAAAATAAAGACGATATAGGGCTGCACTGTCACAATATTATCATTCAATAATAGATATTCAATAACATGTCAGTAATCAATAATGAAAATAATATGTGTTATTTATTGAATTGAATGAATTGAAAATTGTCCAAAATGCGTCATATCATATTTACTGCAATTAAGTCCGACGATATACCACCACTATTTGTGTCTTGCGTGAATGGTAATAGTTATACTATACATGAAGTCTAAAAAAATTTCACTCGATTTCTGACCAAATAATTGTTCCTACCCGAAGAAGATTTGAGTCCTAAGTGTGGATTCGGGTAATGTTGGCATTCGAGTAACTCACTTCCTGAGTATCCTATTCCTGTCATCCCTAATTAAGCGAGCGAAGCGAGCGTTTCCATTTGACTCTGCCGGAAAAAATTAGTCACTGGTTTTGTTTTTTTTTTTTTTTTTTTTGTTTGTTGGTTTGTTTGTTTTTTTGTTTGTATGTCTCGCATAACGTTAGAACGAAGGCTCGGATCGAGTTGAAATTTTGACCATCCACAAACATCGTTCTCGATTGAATGCCATTAGTTTTGTGGCAAAATCGTTCAAAAGTTAAAAAGTTACATTAAAGTTAATCGAAAGTTTTTTTTTCAAACTCAACGGCGACAAAATCTGAGATAGCCAAATCATTTAGAATGTCCGTCCGGTCACGAATATGATATTTTTATTTTGATCCGATAAGTAGTGTAGATGGAAATTACATTATAACAAAGTCCCGTTACCATGGCAACGGAAATTCGCACAGCTTTTTTGGCTCATGATAGCGGTCAAACGGAGGCTCGGATCGAGTTGAAATTTTGACCATCCGCAAGTTTCGTTCCCGATTGAATGCCATTAGTTTTGTGGCAAAATCGTTCAAAAAGTATAAAAGTTACATTAAAGTTAATCGAAAGTTTTTTTTTCAAACTCAACGGCGACAAAATCTGAGATAGCCAAATCATTTAGAATGTCCGTCCGGTCACGAATATGTTAATTTTATTTTGATTCGATAAGTAGTGTAGATGGAAATTACATTATAACAAAAGTAACGTTGCCATGGCAACGAAAAGACGCGCGAAGTTTCTAATGCACTGCCACCTAGAAGTAATCAAAATACTTTCGAGGAAGCAGTCTATTATTTGTCAACAAAGAGTTTAAATAACTGTTTTCCCAAGGAGTCAATGTCCTCTAGATGGCGGTGGATTTTAAAGTAAAGATTTACACACGGGTTTACCCAAATACCTTGGCAATAATAAATAATACTAGAAACGCGAACGTCGTAAATACAAAAATTTAAAAAATGTGCAATGTGGGTCTAGCTATAGCACGTGCTCGCTTATCAACGCGTCCAACTGAGCGTTTTCCTAGTAAATATTAAATAGTACTTAGTCTAGTACAGCTTTTCCAAAAGTATGGGTCGCGAGCTAATTATTGGTGGGTTGCGGAAAATTTTGAAAATCCGAAAATGTTGTCATTATTTGAAACAATTAAAAATCATGAAAAGGTATAAACATGGTAATTCTGGCTATGTATGGCATGGTTTTACTGTAACCATTATACTCAATGCTGCATCCCTTCACAGAAAGGCAGTGTAGGCCTAAGTATAAAAAACTATGTCCGCAGACTTAAAAAACGTTTTTAACATTTCCGTGATAATCGTGAACTTAATAATTGGGCTTATTGTACGTTCGTAACTGTTTGGACCTGTCTGACTACGTTACAAACCTAGTTAAAAATTCAACCGCAAAAATTTCATTGTTCCGGATATTTGTTCAACAAACTTGTGCAGAAGCTTGGAGTGTGCTGCTACTTTTTACATATTCACAAAATATTGTGAAATTGAATTTTCGAGTATGGAAGGAATTGCAATTAAATTGCGAAATAAAAGCTACAAATTAATGCGCTTTCTCATGAAAATCGCTCACATTGACTTGGACATAAATGCAGTCATTAACAGAACCCAAAAACTTGCGCACCATTCCCGCACTCATTATGAGAAATTGATAAATTGTCTATGTAAAATTATATGAAATGTGAATAATAGGCCTACATGTACCTAAGTTAATAAAAAAGATATAATTATAGGGCTCTGTGGATCGCGAACGTTTGGCGTTCTAAAAAAGTGGTTGTGGTTCTAAAATGAAGACAGGAGGCAAGAATGGCTGTCGATGGTGTCATAACAAAGTCTGCGTATGTACGAAAATATTTTAAAGAAACATCAAAAAAAAAAAATAACAAAAAAGGTTTTTTTTGTCAAAGGGGTTAATATTTTTTCTAAATTTTTAAAAACGCTGAAATTTGTTGGCTTCCCCCCAAAAAGACAACACGAAAAGTGGGTGTGACGTCAAATCCCCGGGACCGCAGCCTAGCGAGCCCCAAAAGGGAACCGTTTATCTAGAATTTTAAATAATGGTAAAATTTTCAAACCACCCGTCGGCGGTGGGTAAAACCACACCCCTAGCGGGACATTTTTGCCGTCACTGCGCCCACTGTCATTCCTGCAAACCCGTTTCCCCCCCAATAAAATTTTTTTGGGGATTGTTTTTAAAAAAAATGGCCCCCTTTATAAAAGGTGTAAGGTACCGATGTTTTTTAAACCCCCAATCTAAAAACACCGGAGAAAGTATTTATATTTTTGCCAAAAAAAACAAAACCCGGTTTAAAAAAAGGGTTTAAACGCAAAAAAAGGAGAATATGTCAAGGAGTCGTGGGGCCTCTACCCTACCGCTGAAATTTCCCCTTTTAAACCTTTGGGGAATCCCCTTTTTCATTTATGAAAAAGATTTTAAATTTGGTCTACCTAGTATTTTTTTTATTTCCCCGGTTATTTTTCCTATGAGCTTCAAAATTTCCCTTTGGGGAATTTTTATAAGCCTGGGGACCAATACGTAACCTTTTTCCTTGGCGGGGAAATTTTAAAAAAAAAAAATTAAAATTTTGTGACATTCTCCCATGCGAAAAAACCCGCCTCTTAGGTTTGGCCCTAGACTTATAACCCCAAAGGGCCAAATTTTGCTGCGAAATATTTTGGCCGGAGCCTAACGGGAAGCTTTTTAGGAAATTAAACTTGTAAATTTAAAAAAAGCTGGGTAAAACCAATAATTTTACTTCCCTCAAAGGGTCTTCAAAACCCATAAAAAGAAAAATTTGTAGAGGGGCGTCCCCCCCAAAAAAATTCTGTTGCTGCAGCTTTGAACAATTTTTTTTCCCTTTTTTTGCCCTTTTGGGTTTTTTTTCTTTTGGCACGTGTAAAAAAATGATCTTTTCCGGTGTTTCTACAGGGTACCCTTTTTGCCCTTTTGGGTAGACCTAGCCCCTTTTAGGCCTGGGCCGGGGGTGGGCCCCTATCACTACGCCCCAGGTCTAGGCGAATATTTAAATATAAAATTAAAGCCCTACCAAACTCAATGATTAAATGATATCATCATCAAAAACCCTTAAAAAAAATCTTGGCTAAGGATACAGGAAATGCCTCGGCCTAGCCCTCCCTTGGTAGGCTGGGGGTTAGGGACCCAAAGGGGACATTTTTTTAGAAGGGGGTTTCCCTTTAACCCCTGGGGGAAAAGGGCACAGCCTAGGGCGTGGGGGCCCTAGCCTAGCCGGGCCTTGAAGACTGAAACCATAGAGAAAAAACCCAGTGGCTTTTTTCCCACTAATGAAAAATTTAAATCCCCTTTCCCTAGCCCAAGGTGGGTAAAAGCACTGCCCAAAATCACATGGTCGCACTTTGTAAAATCGTTCTTTTTGTTTGTCAAAATATTAAAATTAAATTGAGAGAAACGGTTCCACTGGTTTCCCTCTGGGGGTTTCGCGGGGCCGGGGGAAACGGCCCGGCTCGTCACTTTTTGTTTTTTTTGTTGTTGAAAGGGTATTAAAACAAAACTACAACGATGAGCATGCTGAAAAGCAAAGTAACGAAGTTAAAACCAAAGAAGGGACGTTTGCGCGGGGGTTTAAAAAACCCCTTAACTTTTTTACCCCCGTATTTTACCACGGGGGTTTTAAAAAAAAAAAAAATTTTCCCTTTGAAAAAAAAAAATTTATTTAACTGTTTTTTCTATAAAAAAAAAAATAAAAAAACGTGAATTTGAGACCAAGGCTTTTTTTCCCTTTAAATCATGAAAAGGGATAAACCCTGGGAATTCTGGCTATGTATTGGGAGGTTTTACTGTAACCATTTTTAAACCCAAAGCTGCATCCCTTTACAGAAAAAGGGAGTGTAGGCCTAAGTATTTAAAATAAAGGGAAAAAGCCAAAGTCGTTGTTAGCCCAGTGAGTGGCCATGGGATTGAGTACCCGGGAAAATTCCTTTTTTTCCCCCCTACCTCAGGCCCCCCTAGCCTATCATTAAAGGGTACAGTGGACATTATGGCCCCAAACTATACCTAAACTTAAATACCCTATTATTTATACGAAAATTTTAATCAAACTTTTTTTGCAAATGTTCCCCCCGTACTCCCCCAACTGATCTCTCAATCGTCCCCACAACGATTTTTAACATTCCTTTTTTTTCCCCCTACCTTTGGGCCCCCCTAGCCCATCCTAGGCTACAGTGGAGCATTATGGGGCCCAAACTATTGGAAAACCTAAAAATTAAAAACCCTAAATTTTGTATAGAAAAATTATAATAAACTTACATGCAAAAGTTCCCGGTACTCAAAACATGCTCTCTCACTGTTAAAAAACGGGCTTTGGGCCCTTTCCCCAGTCGAGTTGGCTAAAGCGCCCTTATAGCCGAAATGTGGGAGAAGTTTGGGGGCAAGGTCGGGAAAAAATTTTTTTTAATTTCGAATTGTTTTTTTTTTAAAATTTTTTAACATGTTTTTTAAAAGCAATAAGCAGGTAGTCCCTAACTGTGGCCAAAACTATTTTAAAACATAGCCAGTTTCGAAAAAAACCCGGGAAAATATTGCAAAGGTTTTTCTCAATCTACGAGCGGAAATTTTTTGGGGACCTTTACGTCCTCCCTTCGAAACCCTTTAACACGGCCCTTTCACAGCCGGTAAATAACCCAAACCCAAAAAAAATTTTTTCAAAATGAAACCATTGTCGTTAAAATAATTCCTATGCCTTTCAACGTATTTTTCAGTTTTTTATTTCTTGCAGGTTTAAATGGCAACAGATTGTGCTCATTTTGTTAGCAGTTCTCAGTTACCTGGTCACGGATGTCTGTTTAAAATTTCAGCTCAGTCTATTTGGCCGTTCGGCCGTATGGGACTGGACAGACAGACATTTAACATACATTTAACATTTAACATACAGAATTAATCACGACCAAGGACCGATCGAGTAGCGTTGTAGACTACGTTCGCTGCGCTCACTCGTCTAAAAACTATGTCCGCAGACTTAAAAAACGTTTTTAACATTTCCGTGATAATCGTGAACTTAATCAATTGGGCTTATTGTACGTTCGGAACTGTTTGGACCTGTCTGACTACGTTACAAACCTAGTTAAAAATTCAACCGCAAAAATTTTATTGTTCCGGATATTTGTTCAACAAACTTGTGCAGAAGCTTGGAGTGTGCTGCTACTTTTTACATCTTCACAAAATATTGTGAAATTGAATTTTCGAGTATGGAAGGAATTGCAATTAAATTGCGAAACAAAAGCTCCAAATTAATGCGCTTTCTCATGAAAATCGCTCACATTGACTTGGACATAAATGCAGTCATTAACAGAACCCAAAAACTTGCGCACCATTCCCGCACTCATTATGAGAAATAGATAAATTGTCTATGTAAAATTATATGAAATGTGAATAATAGGCCTACATGTACCGGTACCTACGTTAATAAAAAAGATATTATGGGGCTCTGTGGATCGCGAACGTTTGGCGTTCTAAAAAAGTGGTTGTGGTTCTAAAAAGTTGGGAAGCACAGGAGGCCAAGTCTTGAAACATGCGACTCAAGTCACTACTTCCAAATCGCATGCGACTCGACTTCACGTCATGTACGTAGTCTTGAATTTAGATGTGCGACTCATTTCGCTTGCGAGATGAAATTCTTCCTTGCGAATGCTTTTTTGCGTTTGGAAACTCCGCCCACTTTTGCTCTATGACTGACCAATGAGAAAGCTTGTTACAAAGTGCAACTTTCGACTTTCGACTTTTGAATCGATGTTGTGAAGTATATCGATGATATAATCGATTGTGACGAACTATCGATGCTATAATCGATTCACACATTCAATCAACTGTCAAAACACACTAGGAGTACTAGGCTAGGCTTACATATAAATAAATAAATAAATAAATTGTATTTAGTTAGAGTCTACCCACTCAGTTATATAACTGATTTTCAGTGGGGACAGTAAATCAAAGCAACCAAGCCAACCCTGTAGGCCCCGACGCAAATTATTTCACTTAGTTTATTGTTATTACCAAATAGCTTAAAGGCAGTCGTACTCTCTATTTAATTAATCATATTTTTATATTGTTTGTTTTATTTATTATTATTCAATGATCATCACAATACGTACAATTATTAGGAATATCACAACTAGCATAGCCCTTAAACACAGAATTGTGTGTGCTATCCCTAAATAGTAAATATAATAAAGTTGATATTAAAGAAGGTTTTTAAAATTATTTATGTAGCAAGTTTAAAAAAAATAGATAATCAAAACCTATATAAAAACTCGACGATTTAACACAATAGTAGGCCACAATAGACCGACAATACAAACATTCAAACAACAGCTAACATTATAGGCTTAACTTATAACTAGGGATGTCAACGATAATCGCATATCGATAATTATCGATAATCGATATTATCGCGATATGAGTTGCTGCATCGCGATTATCGTACGATATTAATTCCTAGCGATAATCGCGATATTATCGGGCATCTGCTGCTTCAAATTGAATTTAGCGCCAACGGATGTGTTGATTCTTCAGTTATCACGTGTTGTTGCATCGCCCCAATCACGTAAACTTCTCTACTGCGCATTGCGCAATGGCAGGCGTCAGCTGGCTGTTGCCTAGCAACGACGGGCCCGCCCTCGATGGGCCCGCCCCCCGCCGACCGCTCGAAGCTAGCCTCTCTCTCGCACACGCTGTCTCGTGGTAGGGGTATCGATCGAGTGGCCGGTTGGCCGCTCCGCCAACCAATAGCCACGCTAGTACAGTGAAGGCGCGCAATTCAAATAGACGCACTGCGAGAAACGTGTTTTATATACGCCGATATATCGTGATATGACTGAAGCGACTAGGGCTATATCGGCGCGGTATTTTTTGTCCACGATATTATCGCGATTAATCGCGATATTAATTTTATTTCAGCGCGATTATCGATATGAAATTTTATATCGTTTGACATCCCTACTTATAACATTACGTACATCAAAATATATTAAAGTTCACCATTATAAAAACATACAGCATTTTAATTGAAAAGAATAATGATAAAATTATACAAATCTCTTTAAGAAAATAATATAATTTGAAGCTGATTCTTGAAATCCAGTGCTTTCATGTTGAGAGCCTTCACCTTTATTTTATATTTGCGTAAGTTTTCTAGGGCTATGCCTGGCCTACCTAAAATACCAAAACAAATTGCAAAGAAAGGTAAAAAAAAAAGGTAATTTACATTGAAAAGTTATAAAAATTGTTTCTGTCACAGATAACAAGTGAACAATAATTATGCGACGAGTAAAAAAAAGTAAAAAAGTTTCCCCCGTCGGGATTTGAACCGGCTACCGTTCAAAACAACCGCTCTAACCACTCGGCCAACGGGACCACGGTGAAAAGTCGCTCTATAGCGCCATCTCATGCAGATGCACGCTACCTTGCGACGAGCGTAAATAATTTGTCATGACAATTAGAACACTTTAAATACTTTTAAAGCCTTCTGCCAACATTTCTAGAGTGTAATTTACGTCTTTATTCATAGGATGTACCTTATAACTATTTATTTAGTCATTAAAAACTTTCGATGTGGCAGTCAAGACGCAAATAAATCTCTACACGCAAGGTAAAACCTCGTAGTTTGAAACGTAAAGAAACTTGCGAGCCAAGTCGCAAGCCGTTTCGCAAGTTTGTCTCAAGACTACCGATTTGATGGTTTTGAGCGACTTGTCGGAAATTTGCGACTCAAAACGGGAGGTGAGTTGAAACGCAAGTTTCAAGACTTGGCCTCCTGGTCTAGTAGACCAAGGGTGCTTTCAATATTTATAACTTTTACCAAATTTCCAGGGTGGACTTCATCAACAGTACGTCGACAAGAGTGTCGGGCTTGTCGCGATCCCACTGTGGTTCCTCTTCTGTTGACAACGTCAGCACACCGACCTCGGCTGCCTTCGAAGCAACGGAGAAACCTTCGAGCAGAGTAGCTTTACCCGTGACTTCTTCACCTCCTCTGAGATCGAAAGGCAGCATCAGGCAGTTTTTTAAGGACAGCGTGAGGCAGCCTATTAGCAACAGCGTAGGGCAGCCTATTAACGACCGCTATAGAAGTCGCCACGATGACTGGGAGAATTCTCCATCACCAGACCCCTGTTATATCGATGATGATCCGGTTTATACTCCGATTGATCGGGACTACAACAAGGTTGACGATAGTTTCCGCCTGCAACAGACTTCACTTACCGATTCTGGGTTTCATCGACATACAAGCAGTGAGAGTGCAAACCGGTAGGTTTCTTAAATTCTAGTTCAATAACTTTTTAATCTCATGTTTTGGTGTGCCATCGGGTGAACAAGGCTGTTCAAGCCAAAACATTTTGCCGTAATGTTATTTATTTGTGTATATATTTATGTGACCTTCAACTCACTCAGCTGCCAAACTCTTTCAAGGTAAGCTGTTGGCTCCTAGCCTCCTATCAATTTTCCCCCACCCAACACAAAGTATAGACAAGAAAAAGTGGAGAGAGTTGGTGTCACGACAAGAGAAAGAATTACACGAAGATAATGTTGTTTAAGAAAATGATGTGTCGTGCGTGTGAGACCGATACTGATTCCTGGGATGCCCAAGATCAATGGTGGAAACACTCTTTTTCCAAACTAAATTGGTGTTGGAATAAAGAGTTGTAAAATATATATTTCATGTCGAATCTTATTGTTGTGGGATTTGGGCTGAATTACTACATTTGCTTTTGGCAATATGTAACCAATCCAATGTAATGATACACAACAGGGGCATCGGCACATGGGGGCAAGGGGTGGCACTTGCCCCCCTGGAATTTCAATTCAGGAATTAAATTTAGGTAATTTACCCCACTTTTAAATTTAGCGTCAAGTAGACACAGGTGATGTTTTCTGTTCCTAGCTAATAGCTGAAAGTTGGATGGATTATGCCTATTTAGTTGTTTTAATTTGTATCTTAACGTAATTTAAATGCAGTGTTTGGGTTAGTTCATTTCAAGACTTGCCAATGTTGTTAGGTAATACAGTAATGTTTTGTTTTTAGATTTGACATCTACAAGTGCAACACCGTTTAAGTCTCAGTCCTTCGCTCCCCTCGATGTAGGCAATTATTTAAATGATCATAATTTTAATAAATTTACAAATGAAAATACCAAAAATAATAAAGACCTCCTTGAGAAACCATGGACACCACCATCTACTTACGACTTTTCATCAGACGCTGTAGGCAAGAGGAATTTTCGGCTAGCTTGGTTATCACAATATCCATGGTTATATCCTACTAGGGTGTCGCTCGCGGACCACTTTGTAAAAACTGTGTATTGTTCAGACCAAAGGTTTCAAGACAGTTCAAGGTGCTTTTATAAATTGCCCTTGTATGAAATTTAATGACTTCAACAATGCCGTCAAACTTCATGTTCAAACCGACTGGCATAAAAATCTGTTGCATCATCGAATTTCCTACAAACAGTTCAACTTTACCACATCTATTGCACATACATTATGTATTTATTTATTAACCTCCATGCCCCCCCCCCCCCTGCGAAAGATCCTGCCGACGCCCCTAATACACAATAAAATTAATATTAAGCTACAAAGTTGCACATTTAAGATTTAATTACGAATGTGGGAATGCAAGGAGATAGGTCAAATACACTCAACCAACAACTCTAGCGTAAAAAGTCTGGTTTATATAATGTGTAACGTAAATCTATTTCAGTAATGCGAGGCTATCCCTGACACTTGGCGTATCTCGTCAGACAACCGGTGAGAGCTCGAGTGCGAGGGTCCCCTCGTCCTGAACCTCCGGAGTCACTACAGGAAGCTCCTCAACCTGTGCCGGTGCAGCCTCCAGTGATGAGGCCATCGTTGGGCATCAAAGTCCGTGTCCAAGACACTCTACTTTTCATTCCTCTCAAGTCCCAAGATCAGACGTTTCGATCATTGAGCGCTGAAGTGGCCGACAGATACTGCAGGTAGGCTATGCTTTGTAGTCTAGGGATGTTCACAAGTCACAATAACCAAATATATTGTTTAATAATTGATATGCAATAGCTACAGCATTTCTATGATGAAAATATCATGGAATTGCATGTTTTCTGAAAAATACTAGCAAGTGTGATATGATATGATATATATTTATTTCCCTAGTGCTTACATGGACCGCCGTACCCCTGTAAGTACGTAATCAATTTATGTATTGTGTTATTAAAATCATTTCAAACATACAAAAGTACCTACCTACTGTATTTATGCGAGTACATGCCTCAGGAATATTTAAAATTGTCAAGTTTGAAAAGTGGGGTGCAGCCATTACGTCAAGTTATTCGTCAATAGTATTTATATCCTACTCTTTAAAATTTGGGTGGTCAAAATAAGGGTGCAGCCTTTACATGATGGCGGCCTATATTCAAGTAAATATGTACTCCATAAAAAATAATAAAGAAGGCATTTTTAGCCAAAATAAAATCTACATTTTTGGCATATGCTCTAAACATATTATTGAAAATGAATTTCTAAACATGTATATTATACCAATAGAAGTAGAACAAAAGGATATGTCCCAACTCCCAACATCCTAGCCCTGATAATTTGTTTCCAATACTATTGTTTTTAGGTTTAACTTTATAACACAATTGCCATAGTAGGCTAATTGAGAAGCAGAGTTGGGGAGTAACTTAACGAAAGTAACAAGTGTAACTTCACGAAAGTAACAAGTGGTAACGCGTTATATTTTTAGTAACTTTTAGGGTAACGCGTTACTTTTACAAAATCGGCAACTTTTTAAAGTAACTGATGGTTATTTTCGGTAACTTTCAATAAACGTTAAGTTGAAAGTTCCTTTTGTTTTGCAGCCTGTACTTCGTAGAAATAAACATCGCATTCATCAGGATAGGACTATAACTAGCCTCGTTTCCGAGAAAATCTCGCATCAGCTGTCGAGTGTACACACACACACGTATTGTGATAGTGCTAGGCATTGACGGTCATCCTAGCATCACGTGCGGCAGCGAGAATGCTTATTTTGGTGACATTTTTGTTTCAATTGCAAATTCGCAGCCCGAGTTTCCTCAGCCTTTAGGGTGCATGTAGTTCGTTATACACTCGTTATGCCTCAATAATATTCATCGTCATAAAGCGTTGTGCGTTCCATCAAGTGTTTGTAAAAGTTGAATCTAAGTAGTAGATATGCAGGATAGTGGAAATGGCCTGTTTACAGTCAATTTATGTAAATTCACATTAAAGTCAGAATCATCAATACATTACCGGAATACATTATTGAATTCCATTTCATATTGATTTTAATTTATAATTATGAGTTTCCTAAAGTTTTTTACTTTCGTTCAATTAGCATTTCTGCAACGAACGCCGCAAAACAAACTTTTACAAGTTACTTTTTATGGTAACTGAACTTTCCAGTTACTTTATTTTTGGACTGACTTTAACTTTAACTAATTACTTTTAAAGTCCACTAACTTAACTTTTACTAGGAAAACGCTTAAGTCCCGCCGCGTTGTTGGATGAGCGTATTGGTGCATTGAGCTGCCATGTGTTATGCGGATTTTCTGTTGTTCTGTGAAAAAATTATTACTAAGTTCAAATTTTTTTAAATTTAATTAAATTTATTAAAAATAAACTTAAATTTTAATTTTTTTTAATTAATCGTAATTTTAAAAAAAGAAAAAATCGAAAAATTGGGATTTTTATAAGAAATAATTTCTCGATTGCGCTCAAATTTAACACTAACATATTAATTCATAAAATTAAGGTTCTGCGAAAAAATCATTACAATCGGATAAAGCATGTAGGTGTTATAAGTCTAAGAATTGTTTAAAAAAAGAAAAAACTCGTAAAATTTCGATTTTTATGATAAATATTTTTTCAATTGCGCTCAAATTTCACAAGAATATCTTAATTCATAAAATAAAGGTTCTGTGCAAAAATCATTAAAATCGGATATAGCATGTAGGGGTTATAAGTCAAAGAAATTTTAAAAAAATCAAAAAAAATCGTAAAATTGCGATTTTCATGGGAAATAATTTTCCGATTGCGCTCAAAAACGTGGCAGTTCTAAGTTCAGAGATTTCGAAGGCCTCCATAAAATTTCATCTCAATCGGAGTATCGGTTTAGCCGGAATCGTGCGGACAAACAGACAAAAATACAGAAAGAAAGAAAGAAAGAAAAGAAAAAAAAAACATTCCGGATTTTTTTCTCCAGTGTAGTGAAATGGAATCTTCGCTTCGCTCGCTACGCTCATCCAAAAAAGTTACTATTTTTGACTAACTTCCCCAACTCTGTTGAGAAGTACCTAAAAAAAAATATTGAAACTTTGATACTACCACTAAAATGTTAGCAAGTTTTCTCTTTCATACCTGCAATTTATTGAAAAACACCTTATTAAACAAGTGCCGGCTAAAGACAAATCTGTACTAGAATGCATACACCATACTGTATTGTATAATTATTGGAAATAAAACTATAGCATGTTTTTCAGTTTGTCTGAGTTGTAATTGAAGTGTTCTCTCTCCAGACAATTTTCTGTACGACCTACTTTATCTCTCCACACCAAAGACGGCGCCCTACTCATCGACAGTGACCCGGTGTCGCTAGTCTTCGGCTGCGATGAGATTCTCTCCACGGTCTTGTCTTGGAACATAGCGACGCTGACGGAAAGGTACGAGGAGTCTTGCAAAAGGCTGGACGTTATCGGCAACTCGAGAATCAAGGGTTGTCTGTCGGTTTGTTCCGGATCGCTGATCGTAAACGACCTTGCCTTGCCCTCGCACCTGCTCGCCCCCCTCTTCCTGGCGATACACAAGGAAGACAAACTTACGCGGCTGGATCTGTCAGGGAATCTTCTGGCGGATAAGGGAATCAAGGTAGGACAAACAACAACTGATCATCCAATCACGTTTTTACCCGTGTTGTATTTGTGCATCTCGAGTGCTCTCTGATAACTGCCTCGACTTGTGCAAGGCTGGTATACATGAGGGTGAACTCGGTACAACAACAAGTCGAATGCAATTACTCAATATAACCCAATAAACACCACAATGCGGTTAGCCGTTACCAATTTTGGTTAAGAAAATATTTTTTAACAGTGAGCAGTTTTGGCTATGTATATGCCATATCATTACTGATATGCTATATCCGTAAGAAAAGAGTCAACCAACATTCATAGTTTATCTTTATTCCATTGTGGTCAGTTTTATGAAAGAGCGCTACTGCCCCATTCATTGTAGATCCATTCACCACTTTCAATTTTGAACATTTTGTGCCACAAATTCATTAGGCATATCCGCATACTATAGAAAATACAAAAATGGGAAAAAATGTAGGTAGGCCTATTACCTACTAGTATTAGTATTAAAATAAAACACATGTATTTCAAACTTTTTGGTGATACTTAACAATTCCTGTTTTGTTGTACATTTTACATTTGTAATAAAATGAATTTAAAATAAAGATATTTTTTTTTTACAATTTGAATCAACATATTTACTCGATTGCAAGCCAAACATAGATTGAAAAAAGTTCACCCAAGAAAAAAGTGTAGCATGAAAATAGACTTACCAGTAAGTTTGCCATCGATTCTAAGGTGCCTTTTTGAACTGCAAAAATGTGACAACAAAGGTAGGCTTGCGATCATCTGGTATAAATACGGTCATGACATTTTCAATCCCCCCCACTCTATTATTTACTGCCATTTAAAAGGATTGATTGGCTCAATCAACCAACACTGCTCCTACTTGCAGCTGTTGTCGGAATGCCTCCCGCGTCTGCAGCACCTCAAGGAGTTGAATCTGAGCTGCAACGCCATCACTCAACACGGCCTCAAGTACCTGAGTGATGTGGTCCAACCTCAGGATGTTTACCAGCCATTGCAAGTTGCAAGTACAGACACTCAGCGACTATTGCAGGTTTGTGGTGTAGGCCTAGGTAGTGCGACTAATAGTAAATATTTACCACCACACCGCAAAAGCGGAACACCTACGATTTGTGTGGGGTCAATGGGTCTGGGGTAGAGCTTTAACCAACAAAATGAAAAATTAGTTGTTTTTATTAGGGATGGGAAACATCAATGTTCGGTATCAATATTGCGTGGGAAATATTGAAATAATTTTAAACAAAAAAGTCAAAAACAAAACAAAAAATTTTAACGGGGGGGGAGCTGTGATTCCTGCATGGTAAAATTCAAGTTATTTTAATACCTTTTATTTGTTTTTTCAATATTACAATATCTAATATTGGCCTACTGTAGAGTGTAGGCTCTATATTAATTTCTTGATACAATTACCTAATTTGCTAATATTGATCAATTTCTTATGAAGTTATGAATTATGATTACGGACCCTCAAATTTTGTGAATGTCTTTTTTCACTAATTGCATGCTCAATAAGACTGTTTTATTATTAAGCTGAGAGTAGTCGCGCCCCTATTTGTTACATTAGATTAGTAGTTGTGCGCGGTCAGTTAGACCGACGCATCTATTATTGTCAAATAAGTCGACGTTGATGTTTTGATTTTCAATGTTATTTTATTTCATTATTTCTATGATATCTTTAAGAGTAATAATGATACGGGCATAAGTATGCTCACGTTTATTGGTCGATATATTATAAATGCATATTAACATAAAAAAGAACGTTGAAACTTTTTAGTGATTATTGATTTACTAAATACAACACTTCTTTGATTATATTATTGATAATACAGCCTAAATTTAGTTTTAACTTGTTATAGTTATATCAAACATATTTTTGGGCATGTATTTTGATTTATAAGTTGCACTATTTATTTCACACCATTGAGCACAATATGGTGGAGCTCACTCATATTTTTGCTAACCTTAGTAGTCGCACAGTGGTCGGACTGAACACAGGGATTATTCTTGCTGAAGTTCTTCAAAACATTGACTGGTTTTACTTTCAGTCACTGGTATTTTAGGAAGGTAGATGGAGGTTCAGGGTTTGCGCATACAAACTGTACAGATTTGTTTATATTTGTGTTCATGTTATCTTTCGCGCCGTGCTTACTCCATTTAGGTAAGTTGTTGGCACCCTATCTCTTTACGTCATTCACACGTTGAAAAAAAAGACTGTTTAAATGACCACGTGCGACTACTCCCGGGTTAAGTAACAAAATAAGGCAATAATCATGTTTTTATGCATTCTTTTTATGCATTCTTATTCCAGAATTTGACAGATTTGGATTTGAGCCACAATTTTTTTAGTGACAATGAAAGCTGGGCTCACCTCAGCAACCTACTTGACGGACTTAGTCTGAATTCGCTGCACCTCCAGTCTTGCCACTTGCGGAATGACACTGCTGCGTTTCCACCCTTGTTGTCATGTAAGTTTCATTTTCTCTTGTGAATATGATGCAGTGTTCTCCCCAGAAAAAAATGTCCTTGGGTATTCCAAAAACATTGCCGGGTAGTGTGGTTAATGGGCAGGCAGCAGTCAGCTACACTTAAAAATGGGGTCTGGGGGCTTGCCCCGGGACATTTTTTTGGTTCAACTTTCAATTTAGTACTTTCAAAGACATTTTGAAGCCCTCTTTATGTAACTTTGTATCAGAGGTTTTGTGGTTTGGTAATAAGGCCTAAGCCTATGTTTAATTTTATAGGTCAACTTATAATATACTGGTATGAACACGATGATGATGATGATGGTACGTATGACAATTAATCTAAGGTCTTTTGTCTTCAGTGAGTTTAACTTACACAAGTTATGTTTAGGAGACAATAAAGTTGTAGGCCTATTAATATTATTAAAATTGAATTGCCATTTCAAATTTTGCATTTTCTGTATTTTGAAAATTTAGGCCTAGATAGTACCTACTACCTAGTTAAGAAAGACCTAATGCAAGAGCGAACGAGTTAATAACATATTTATTTTTTAAATTAATGAACGTATCAAATCAATACAATGTTGCAAAACAAGATGAATGTTTTCCTTAAAATCAAATAATTTCTGCAGTCAACCCGGCACCACCACCAAAAACAGAAAACAGTACTTTTAAAGAACCGATATGTTTTAACAACAACTAATGTTGAACGGTTTTTATAGCATTTGGGCAAATTTCATTTGTATTCCAATGATTGTAATACATAGACCAAACCCCAAAAAAATACTATATTTTACTATTTAGTGATGACATCGGGTACTCGACTCCTTGGAAAGTGGGTTTCTGTGTCAGATATTGGCGGTTTGTTTGAAGTTGGACTTGGACGCCGCTCATAGCGTTGGATTTCTGGCTTCTGTTGAGTTGCCCGCAGATAGTGCTTTGCTCATCCCTGCCCTCCTCGCCTACACACTAGCTAGCGCTCCTTCTTACTCGCCCTGTCTCTCTCTCTCTCTCTCTCTCCCTCCCTGACTCTGACTCGACCTTGGTCTGGACATTGTAGTGTAACTCCAGCCGCTGGCTGCTTTGCTGATAAAATAAATGAGATTGCACTTGTGGTCTCGTTATCTTATCTCATAAAATGTAAACAAAACAAAGCAGCAAGAGTCTTGCAAGCGAGCTAGTGACACGTAGTTGGTGGCGCGGGGAGGGGGGGGGGACAGCATTGTGCAACAAGAGTAGTGGGCCAAAAATAACTTTAGCGTAAAAAATTAAAAACCAAGTCAACCTTACAAACAAGTACAACAGCCAATAAAGTTTTGTTACTTAGGCCTACTGGCTACTGCCAAAACGTTTTTTGGTTTTTGCTCTCTCCTGGAACAAATTAGGCCTGTAAGAGGGTGTTCTACATTGGTGAAGTGAAGGTCAACTGCTTTTACCTTTATCGCCGATCGAGGAGTCGACTCCTACTCGATTCCCAGGGCTCCGGAGTCGACTTCAATATTTACTACCCGATGTCATCACTACTATATTTTATATTTTTTTAAATGAAGCTAGTTCGGGCGGCAATGAATTCCGCCCGGCAGTCCGGCTCTGGGGAGAACACTGTATGATGCATGTGATTGTTTACAATCCAAATAGTTGAACAAAACCTGTTTTATAATGCATTACAATTTACAAGTGTTATAAAATTTAATTGTGTGTGTTGTTTTCTATAAGTTCTTTTTTCCTTCTAATTATGCATAATATATTATCAAACATTCCAAATAGTAGTTGAACCTAACTCAGTTTAAAATGTATTTTCAAATGTTTGTAAAATTAAAATTTTATCATGAAGGTAGAGGGGACTGACCTGAACATAACTTTTTTTTTTTTTTAAACTTTCCCTTCATTTCCTTCAAGTATAAGTAGAGAAACTGATAAAGCCAACAGTTATTCAATGTTCATGCTTGATTTGTTTATATTTCTAGTGGAGACTGTGGCAAATCTAGACATCAGCTTCAATCCGCTCGGCTGCGAAGGAGTGTCTAGTTTCCTTGGTCGTCTAAGTGCGGATCAGGTGGTGAGCATCAACATGGCCGCCACCGCCCAGCCTAACTCGTCCGATTCCGTTACGACAGTCCTACGTCTCTTTCTCGAGAGGAAGGACCCCTCCAAGCTGCAATCCCTCAATCTGTCCAACAACGATATCATCGACATTGAAATTCTAGAAGTCTTAAAACTTCTAGACAAAGCTGTACAGTTTGAATCGTTGTCTTTGCGCAATAATCCTAGTTTGACGTGTGTGGCATTGAAAACATTACTTCAAAAAGGCATCGGCCAGTCTATGTCTAACTTAGACCTCTCTGGTTGCTGGAATATCTATGATAATTTAGAAACATTCACAGTACCGCAGAGTGTGGCAGAAGAAGATCATTGTTTGTTGAGGCTAAAGTCATTAACTTTGTCTACTGACAAAACTAATCAGGCTCGGGGAGTAGAGCGATTGTGGTCAGAAGCATTTCGCGAAAAGGCTGTGATTCAAAAGGGACCATTTGGCATGCTGCATCTCACCAAAAAAATAAGTGGGAACTCATGATAGTAATGTTATGTTTAAAATTATTTTAGCACTAAATGGTATAAATGTGACTCCATGCACCCCAACAAAGATCATAGATCAGATTAAATGTTACAAACACCATATTTGTGTTTCTACTTTGTTTACACTTTCTAAAGCATTCAAAAAAAAAATAATACAATACAAGTTTGGGATGTACTGGCAAGATTTAAAAACCTTTTATATTAAAACAAATTTTGTTTTCTTTATACAAGCTGTGGCTACCCAGTGTGTTGCCCCTCACCTACTTACGGATAGGACGTACTAGGTATTACCGTGTTAGCTCCTTGGGTAGGATATTTTTAATGATGTGAACCAGTAAATTTACCGTCCGGTAAACACAGGTAAATGAACACTGGAACTGGTAAACAGTAAACACAAGAACGGGTAAATTACCGTGTATAGTATTTACTCAATTTTAGGCCGCCATTGAGTAGTGGCCTCACCACTATTTTGAGTTTGACTATATACTCAAATTTTAAAGAGAAGGGGAGTAGGGTATAAATAAATACTACTACATACTAATTCTAATGACAAATTGAAATTGGTCCGCATAATAGATGCACTCCACCTTTTTAACTTGATACTTTCAATTATTCACCAGGCCTTTAATAATAATAATCAAACACCCGGTTCCAACATAAGTCAGGTCGGGGGGTGACGTATCACCAATTTCTCGGGCTGTGGACTTTCAGTGTTTGCTAGCCAGGCTCAACACCTCCTCATCTACTTCGATGTCTTCTATGACAGGCATTTCTACCAGTTCTCGCCATTTCTTTCTATCCTCCCAGAGTCTTTCTTCATTAATTCTTTCCCATGATTTCCCTCTTTCTTCAATGTTCCATTTTATTTGGTCCCTCCATCTATCTCTTGGGCGTCCAACTCTTCTTACTCCCCCCCATGTGCGTTTATTTGCACAAATACAGTACGGGTACCTACTGTAACATTACTGACCAAAATGATTAAGTGGTAACTTAAAAAAAAAATTACCTGTCTAAAGTAGTGTTTATATAGTATAATGTTCTAACTTCTAATGACTCAGAATAGTACACACATCAACAAAGCAACTGGCTTTCTTAGACGAGGGAGCGTAGCGACTGAGTATGTATGTACGTTAAAAATCAGTCGAATCGCTAAATCGATTGAGCTGAAATTGTAAACAGACATCCGGTACAAGTTAACTGTGAATTGTTAACAAAATCAGCAAAATCCGTTGCGATTTAAATCTACAACAAATAATAAATTAAAATATGCTGAAAAATTGTAACATTTTATTTATGACAATGGTTTTGTTCTTGAAGAAATCATTTTTTTATCAAATCTCGTTTTGAATGTAAGACGGTGAATGCACTGCGGTGAACAAGGAGTACTGAACCTTGCATGTTGTTCGCCAAAATTCTGCTGGGAAATCGAGTAAACTCCGCAATCTTTACGCGTATTTCGTACTGGCTCTGTTTTCCATAGTATTGAATGCATTTCAAAACATGTTGTATATTTTTAAAAAATACATTCCAGAAATTAAAAAAAATCTATCCTGACCGCAGTGGGGGCCCTTTTTGATGCTTAAAGGGTTACATTTTATTCTATATTGAATATTGATTATATTATAACAATCCTGCAAAGTGATGATAACAAACATACCAAACTGTATGGTCAATATAATAAAATTTAAAAATTGTTGAAATATACCTTCTCTAAAGCTAACATGTTTTCGACAAAGCTTTCTTTAAAAAAAATCTCTGCGGGGCTGAGGCCCTCCGGCGTTGCGTTAGGCCACTGTCGCCCCTCCCTTGCAGAGGTCTTGGATCCGCTCACGTCTGACCGTTGTTTAAACCCGCGTCTCCCGCATTCCGGGTATAAGGGCGCCTACACTAGGAAAATGCCAAAGTCATTGTTAGCCGAGCGAGCGTGTCATGTGTGAGTAACCGGGAACATTTGAATTTAAGTTAATTTATATATATAAAAAAAGTATAAATGTTAGGGTTTTGAATTTAGTTTGTATAAAGGTGCGTCAACTGTAAGGCCATAATGCACCACTCTAGCGGCTAGCCTATGATAGGCTAGGGAGGAAAGACTTATGCTGTCTAGATCCAGCCTTACGTAGGGGGAGGAACAGGATTGTTACCGGGTACACAACACATGGCTCACTCGTCTAACAAAGACTTTGGCATTTTCCTAGTAACCTAAAAAAAAGGAACTAGGAAGCAGGCTGTACACAGTAGCATGTAGTATATAGCAGTAGCACACAAATTACTATATTTATTATTTACCATCTAGACTGTAAATTTACTGGTAAATTACCTGTTTTAATTTTCCAGAAACAAAAATTAGTCTACCAATTTTACCATGTCAACTATAAATTTACTTGCAAATTACCTGACATAATTTTACAGTTAATCCACACATCAGTAGATATTTTTATTGTTGGGTTGCCCTAATCCATTCAATATTAGTCCTTTAACAATAATGTTCATTGTTTCACTTGGATTTTGTTGCTAGCTTCTTAGGACAGTTATTCATGTCTAGCCCTACAATGATGTCAGTGTGCACATAAATCATAATCATTGTTTACCTTATTTAATCGATTACTGGCCAGCATCGAGTAATGTCCGCACCCCTTTTTTGCCCACTCAAATTTTAAAGAGTAGGTTGTAAATACTGTTGAGTGTTGACAAATGAGTTTGCATAATGTGGCCGCACCCCACTTTTTGAACTTGATAGGCCTATGTCTATTTTTTTTAAAATATTCTTGCGTCCAATAGGTATTCGTATTAACGTGGTCATTTGTTTTTTATTGCTAGCTTTTTTAAGACAATGATGTCTACAGTACATCATATAATGAATGATACACCCGTTGATAATGTGCGGTAGTGTTTTGGCACTATATAAATCATGGCTTGGCTGCCACACTAAAATGGATATCTAGATTAAAGATACTATAAATCATATATGGTGATTGATGATGGTTTACTATTATAAACTTGAAGACTGATTGTATTTATAATGTATTGTCGGCTAGACGCATGATGACTTTATAAAGTAGTTGCGGGCATAAGAAAACAACAACAACAACTTAGTACATATTACTATTAGTTATGCAATTTACTTTGTAACAAATTGTGTACTGAGCGGTATAGGCTAGTGTGAAACACTGTTAAGATTACACGGCTTCAACGAGAAAAGCATCACCAAAATGTGTCGGCATCTCTTATCATGAGGGAAGTAAATCGTATTAATAGCAAAGCTTTTCTTACTTGGGTCTTTGATTTACAGATTTAGTAATTTTTAAGATCTAATTTGTGTAACAATAAAAGCAGAGTGTTAATTTATATTATTATATTAAATTAAACATTAATCCATATTCCATACACATTCACTCCACATTTTGCATGTCCATTACTCATTAGGGTTGTCAGTTAATTAAAATGTGGTTTATTTAAACTAAATGGCAAATTCATTCTGTTAATGATTAGTTGGATAACACACAATCTATTAATTCATGGCATATAAATTACTCTTGGGCCTACGTATAGTTATAAAATTTATTACAAAATTTTACAAACAGTTTTACCCAAATGCTTTCACTTTCAGCAACCCAAAGCAAATAATGGCTTTATTATAATTTTTTTAAAGTTGTCATTTGACGTCTTTTTTTTTAAGTCTTATGTGTGGCTCGTTGGTCTTGTAGTTAGCCTACCTGCTTCCAATGCAGAAGGTTCAGGATTCGATTCCCACTAAAGTCAGAAGTTTTCTAACTTCTGATTTGGAATTAAGTCCATCAGTTCTTAGGAATATGTAAACGGTGACTTTTGAGCCGGCCTAGCAACAAGGCACATAATAAATTTAAAGTTGTTCTGAATTGGCCTTGTTGATTCTGGCGTTGATCCGCGGGTGTTCGAACTGTCCATACCACTGATTGCTTTATTTTCTATTAAAAAAATATCGATTTTTGGTTGGTTATCGACCGTTCACTCGTTGATTGCGTTGGTGCCTACAGAGTCGGCTTGGTCGCTTTGGTTTACTGTCCCCCACTGAAAATCAGTGAGTGGGTAGACTTATGGGAAATGGTGTAATGAAAGGGTCAGTCTGGACACTGGGGCCTTGTGTTTTTGACATCTTTTTTAAAAATACATTTTTTGTTCAAAAAAGCAAAAACTAACAAACTTTTTTTATTTTTACTTTTTAGTATTTGAATTTTGAAACGAATATTACTTTCAACAAATGAATTTACCGGCACTGCAATATTGCAACTTGCAAGATTAATTATCAATGAATCAATTGTAGTCTACTGTTTAATTTAGCGATTTAGCTGTGCCGGTTTAATCCGTGGAGCTTAACGTAGTGATGGATTTAAATACCATTTTCCATTGTGCCAGCTTGAATCTTATGGTGGTTCAGGGTAAATATAGTTGGATTAGTGAAGTGAAGACTTAATTTGACCATCCATAAAAAAACCTTTTTTTCTGCATTTGTTTGCTCTCTTTCAGTCTACTCTACTCTGATGTTGATCGAGATCAGTTGTGCATAAGTATGGGTTTACGTGTGAATACGCGCAAGTACGCCATTTTAAATGAGTCACAACTGTGTGTTGGTAAAATCCTTATTCATATGGGAGCTAAGTGAAGTAATTTATATTTCAAATTCAAAAAAATTCTTTCAAATTTTGTTGGCAAAAATGGTTAATGGTAATTTTGATTCGTTGTTGTTAAGTTTCTTTGTTAAACCCTCAGTTTGAAAAAGACCTATGAAAAAAAAATTGAATTTTCAAAAAGAATGGAAAAGCAGCAGGAGTTGATGAACTGGTAGTGGGTAGTGTGGGATAGGGATAAAGGCAGGCAGACTAGTTACCATGCAGTGGCTGTATAGAGTTATTCGAGTTGTGTGGAATGAAAAAAGATACCGGATGACTGGAGAAAAGGAGTTATAGTGTCGACTTATAAGAAAGGTGATAAAAAAAATGTAGTATTTACAGGGGGATCACTTTACTATGCCACATAGCAAAGATGTATGAAAGGATTGTTGACAGAAGAATAAGAGAAGAGGTTGATCACATGTTGAATGAGGAACTATACGGATTTAGATGGGGAAGATCCACAATAGATCCTATATATTTTGTACTTAGACAGGCCATGGAAAAGAGTTGGGAGCTTGGCAGAAGAATGAGTATAGTCTTCTTGGACACAGTAAAAGCGTATGATAGTGTGCCAAGGAAAGTGGTATGGGAGAGTCTGGAAAGAAAAGGAGTGGGTAATGGACTGATAGACAGGGTAAAAAGTATGTATGAAGTTTGTGAAAGCTGCGTGAAAACACAATTTGGACTGTCAGGGTGGTTTCAAATAACAACAGGGCTATGGCAGGGAAGTGTGTTGTCACCTCTGTTATTCATAATTGTGATGGATGACATCCACAACAAGGTAAAGATTGAGGCAATGGAAGATGTAGAGGTTACGTTGTTTGCCGATGACTTGGTGGCATGGTCCGAGCATGAGGAGATACTCCAAAGATATATAGACTTGTGGAATAGAAACATAGAAGAAGCAGGTATGAAAATAAGCGTTATAAAGCGTGAGGTTGTAACTATGCCAGGAGAAGGGGACAAAGGGAATTATCAAGCACAGATAAACATTGGAGGAGAAACCCTTGAAGTAGTGGATAGTTTTAGTTATCTAGGAAGTGAAGTAATGGAAAGTGGAAAGATTAAAAAGGAGATTAACATCAGAATAAATAAAAAGGCCAGTAACTTTTACCAGTGTGTGAAAGGCCTGGTGTGGGATAGGGAAATACCCATTCAGTGTAAGATGACACCATATAAAACTTATTTCATACCGATCCTTAGATATGCAGCAGAAACCTGGACAGTGGGAGATTGAGAGGAGAGTCAGATACAGGCGGCAGAAATGAGATTCCTGAGGAGCACAGTGGGCAAGAC
Source organism: Sweltsa coloradensis (assembly GCA_024449915.1). Taxonomy (NCBI): domain Eukaryota; kingdom Metazoa; phylum Arthropoda; class Insecta; order Plecoptera; family Chloroperlidae; genus Sweltsa; species Sweltsa coloradensis. The sequence goes on from JAMZAV010000735.1 coordinate 69,737, forward strand.
CGAGAAAAATTTTAAAATTTAAGAAACACGGACATTAGAGAAATGCTAGGTGTAGAAAAGTTAAGTGACAAAATAGAAGGAAAAGGTTGAGATGGTATGGACATATGAAAAAAAATGGGGGAAAATAGGATGCCTAAGAAAATGAATGAAAGAAGGATTGAAAAGGAAGAAAAAGACGGGTAGACCCAAGAAGGAGATGGAAGGACATCATAGCAGAGACTTGGAGGCAAAGGAGAAAGCTGGGAAGATGTGGAAGAGATACGATTGTGGGAGGATAGAAAGAAGTGGAAAAATTTTGTTGCTAAACCCAAGCTGACCCTGCCAGAAGCAGGAAACGGCGATGGATAATGATGATAATGATGAATATTTTAAGGGAATAGTTCATTCACTTGCACCCGCTGCATTTCCAAATAATTGGATGAGCGTAGCGAGCGAAGCGAAGATTCCATTTCACTACACCGGAGAAAAAAATCCGGAATGTTTTTTTTTTTCTTTTCCTGTATTTTTGGCTGTTTGTTAACACGATTCCGGCTAAACCAATACTCCAATTGCGATGAAATTTTATGGGGGCCTTCGAAATCTCTGAACTTAGAACTGCCACGTTTTTTGAGCGCAATAAAAAAATTATTTCTAATGAAAATCGCAAATTTACGATTTTTTTTCGTTTTTAAAAAAAAAAATTTCTTCGACTTATAACATCTACATGCTTAATCCGATTTTAATGATTTTTTTTACAGAACCTTAATTTTATGAATTAAGATATTCTGTGAAATTTGAGCACAATCGAAAATTTATTTCTCATGAAAATCAAAATTTTTACGGGTTTTTTTCTTTTTTAAACAATTCTTTGACTTAATAACCCCCTACATGCTTTATCCTATTGTAATGATTTTTTTACAGAAAACCCTTTAAATTTTTTGAAATATTATATTCGTGTAAATTTGAGCGCAATCGAATAATTATTTCTTATGAAAAATAGCAATTTTACGATTTTTTTCTTTTTTTAAAATTACGATTAAGAAAAAATAAAAGAATAAAGTTAATTTTTTATTTAATTTAATTTAATTTAAAAAAAAATCGACTTAGTAATAATTTTTTCACAAAACAACAGAAAATCTGCATAACACATGGCAGGTCAATGCACCAATTACGCTCATCCAACAACGCGGCGGGACTAAAGCGTTTTCCTAGTAATTTAAAACAGCAAAGACGAGTTAAATTTAACTTTAGTTTGTGGGGAGATTTTAGGGGAGGTAACGCAGCTCCTTTTGCCATCACTTTCTGTTCTATTCACGAACACAAATTTTATGAAATACTTTAATTTTGCAAGCTTTGGTCAGTTTGTTGCACTATTGGACAGGCGCGCAGGAACGTTTTGAATGTTGGGGAGGGCAAAACTTATAGCAAATTTTGTGGGTGGCAGCTGGGGTCTGGGGCAAAGCCCCAGCCTTCGCAGGCCCTATCTCCGAAGGCGTAAAAAATTCACTATACCAGTTATTTCGTCATGTTTTAACTGCACTCGGACTCTGTAAACGATGTTTTACAGCAATTCTGCGATCTAACAACTAAAACAATTAACGTGAAGTGCCCCATTTTAAGTTTCAACCTAATTTTTGATGTAATGACAAAGTATACAGGCAAAATTTTTCTTAAAAAAATTATTATTTAACGTCTATCCTTTTCAGTTAAAAAACTGATTTACAAAGGAGGACAACGAAATAAATCTAAAAATAAATCTATCATAGATGCAGACAAAACAATCAACTACAGTTAAGTAGGTAAACATTTGAAATAGTAATATTACAACAACATTTAAAACACAAAAATTTTAGTAACAAATTAAAAATGGATATTAAATAATTGAATCAAATATTAAAAAGTAGTGAGGAAAAAAAAGATTAATAAAATATTCGTTTTACCAAGGTGTGACTGTCGAATGTAGGCCTTTAGTGTATGTGCATATTTACTACCGAAATTCTGGGGTTAATATTTAACTCACGTTAGTTTTGCCCCCCCCCCCCCAAACTCAAAAAATTAACCTGAAGTGGCCCATTTTAGTAAATTTTAACCAAATTTTTTATGTACAAAGTATAGGCTACAATCAATTTTTTATTAAAAAAAAATTATTTAACGTCTATCCTATAAAGTTAAAAACTTATTTACAAAGGAGGACAACGAAATAATTCCAAATAAATCATTATGCAGACAAAACGGTACTCTTTCGATGGTATGCCCCAACTTTTAAAACACTGTTTTTTTTCCATTAAAAACAATTCAACCTTTAACGTCGCTATTTCAAAACGAAAGTACTTTTCCTTTGAAAGTGTTTTAATTTTTAAAAATTAGCAACTTTAAAAGGGTTTTTGTAGGTGGAGTATTTTAGTGAAAAAGGTTAGTACTGACCGCCATATTGGCGTTGTATTGTAAAGTTGGGGCATACCACCCGAAAGAGTACTGACAAAACAATGAACTAGGATAGCGAAGTAGGTAATTTGATTTGAAATAGCCTAGGCCTAGGCCTAGTTATATTACAACAATGCATAAAAACACAAAAATTTTAGTAACAAATTAAAAAAGGAAATTAAATGCAATTAATTACTGAATCAAATATAAAATGTGGCGAGAAAAAAAAGAAAAATGAAAAGAAAAGAAATATTAAAATATTCGTTTTACCAAGGTGACTGTCGAATTGTATAAGTGTAGGTATTTGTATGTGCATATTTTATTTTCTACCGAAATTCTGGGAATATTTAACTCACGTTAGTTTTGCCCGGTTATTTCTCTATGCCCCCCCCCCCCCCCCCCCCCCCCCCCCCCCCCCCCCCCCCCCCCCACTTCCACCCTGACCAATCTTGGGGAGCATTGCCCCCCCTGCTTCCCCCGGTTCCTACGCCGCTGCAGTGTATGTGCCGTTACGTTTCCACTTTGATTTGTTTACTTTCCGATTAGGACTAGGCCTACAAACCAAAGATCCCTCAGTGACTTTCACTTTTCCAGTTGCCTAGCGATAAAACGCAAAGTCGCATAACAAACGGCGCCGAGAAATTCAAGGTTACCAGGCCTAGGCTAGGCTACATGTTGTGTCACTGGAAAACACAAGCACAAGCCACTATCAAATAATTTCACTACAAGTAACCAAACCGGTTTTCATTGGGCACAGACTATGCCGGTACCGTTATTCTCCATTGAACTTGAAGTCTAATGTTATACGTGTCAGTGGTGCCAGTAGTGGTGTTCGAACGCTTTTATCAAGTTGGTGTGAAAAAGCCGAAAATTACAACCGTCTGCCAAGTACCGTTACAACCAGTTTTTGTAGTTGGCCTAGGACTAGAATAGTGGGTGAACCTACATTCAACTTGGAACAGTGAACCTTTGTTGTGGCTCAAGGGAAATCAAGCTAGATCAAAAGTCTAATAAAATAAATCGCCACAATTGCTAATCTATCGTGTCATTGTCAATTGAGCAAGGCAGCCTCAGCAATGCCGCAGCCAAAGCCGAAAGTTTTTAAACGTTTGCCAAATAATGTAATTCCCAAAAACTATCATCTTACATTGAAACCTGATCTGAATGCATTTACTTTTGAGGGAAAAGTGGTGATCGCAGTTGTGGTAAGTAGGCCTAGGCCCTAGCCCCTACTACCTACCTAGCTAATTGTTTTATGCGTAATTTTTGTGCATTTTAGGGTGCTAGCTACCCTTAGCCAGGCCTTTGTGTTTCTTTCGGATCATCAAGGCCTAGACTAGGGTAGGCCTAGGCCCTCGTCTCACCTAGGCCTAGGCCCCAAAGGGTTATTAAATACACAAAGGCCTAGCCCTAGGCCGCGCCCCCCCCCCCAAGCCCCGTAACCTACTTTTCCCCTAACATGAAAAGTTGGCCGGTCCCAACCGAACGGAGGCCTAGGCCTACCTACCTAAACAAGTAGGTCTTGGGATAGGCAGCCCTATGTTTTAATTGAGTACGAGATTGAGGTTAGGTCAAGGCCTAGGCTAGTAGCCTAACCTATGACCTAGAGGCGTAGGGCCTAGACCCCTACAGTGGGTTTCGATCATTTCAACCCATGGCGCCTTGCTGGATAGGCCTAGGCCTAGGCGCAACCTTCTCATGGTTTGGCCCGTGATTAGGGGAGTTTTACTCCCTGAAACTAATGGCGAGCTCTGGGTCGTCGTCGGGGAACTTTCCCCTTCCCTTTGACTAGGCCCTACCTCCCCGATGGCGACGACAATGACAACACGGACGGATGATGACACAGACGGAGACGACCACGACATGAGGAACCCCTGCCCTCCCCATATGCTTGTGGCTGGACCCCTTGTCCCCCATTACGTCCCTCCCTTCGTCTCGATTAGCCAAGTTGCATAAATATGAGACGTTAAGAAATATCCAATCCAATACCCCGCTCTAACGCCGGCTCCAGACGGCGTAGGTAGGGGCTTTTCACGAAATTTTTTCACTGACACATTTTTTTCTGCTACTCAAGGAGTGGCGTAAACCGAAAAAAACTATTTTTTCTAAAATAAGTTACCCCTATCATAATGTCGAGCCACGAAAGTATTCGTCAACATAGGCCTACATAAATGATACTCAATTTTCAACCAACCACTTAGGTAGGCCTATCCATCGTTATTATTCTTAAACCGACAGCGACAAGTCATGTGATTGATAAGGTCATGGATCGGGATAGATAACACTGAACTCAACACTGTCTCGGCGAGTGGGCCCACGTCCAAACTCAAACTGCAGTCGGACTCTTAGCTCTAGTCAGGGTGAGCGGATTTATTTTATTTATTTATTTATTTTATTTAACGTCTAGGGATCCTATTCAGTTATAGGCCTAAAAACTGATTTACAAAGGAGGACAAGTAAATAAATCTAATTACATAGATGCAGACATAACAATGAACTAGGTGTATTTAAGTAAATATTTGAAATAGGCCTAGTAATATTACAACAATGCATTAAATACTCAACAAATTTGATAACAAATAAAAAGGATATTAAATGCAATTTATGAATGAATCGAATATATAAAAAAAGGGGGTGGGGAATGAAAAGAAAAGAAAAAGAAAAGAAAAGAAAAAAGAAAAAAGGAAAGGAAAAAAAAGAAAGAAAGAAAGAAAAGAAAAAAACAAAAAAGAAAAAAACGAAAAAAAAAAACTGATTTATAGACGATCCACTCAAACAAATGAGGTTTGCAAATAGACACCAATCAAGAAGTACTGAGCATTTCGCGAAGAACCACCGAACAGCAAATCTCATCTTGGTTCAACCTTCCAATTGTGTCAAATCTGATAACAATTTATGCATAGATCTTGACTTCTAACATAATTTTATCAGTTAAATTTGATTAAAATGTTCAAGTCAAAAACTTGACTCACAGCAATATATATCAGACACCTAATTCAAGTTTGCAAAGTTCCACAGTGCGGCAAACCAGACAATGATAGGCAGAAACAACTAATCAATTGAAAATACCATTGACAACCATCAAATCAAACAATATCAATGAAAAACATGAGATACACAAAATCATAAATAAGAACATAGCTAGCCTATAAGAGAAATAACATTACATAAACACAGAGACAATGCCCCACAAATAAATAGTAAAAATCAATTCTTCTTTGTTCTTCGATTCATTATCATTGCTTCAATTTTACTTTTAAATTGTACTATTCCTAGCTCAGTAAACTGGCTTCTAATATCATAAGAAATTGAATTCCTAAAGGATACTCCTCTGTACAAGAATGACTTTCTTAATGATTCAGAAATTAATTTAGGAACTTTCAAAGAGTTCATTAGAATAGAATTTCTATCACGATCAACAAATTGAAAAATATTGGGTAAAATACCTGAATACATACCTTTCAATATTTTGTATGTAGGCCTACCGGTATTTACCAGTACGCTATATTTCATTCTTTCCTCAATCGTGAAGCAATCAGATTGTAAATCTTGGCTCATAGGAATTGAATCAAACAGATGGTCAATTCTCTTCTGAAGTACAACATATTCGGTAGAAGGTCTTACTGCCCAAACCACTAAACAATAATCAATAATAGAGTGAATATAAGAATCTACAAGTAACCTCAACATTCTCTCTGTTACAAACCTCTTCATTCTACTTATAATTCCTATTGCTGATGATACTTTATTACATAGGCCTACATATTCATAATGTTTCTTAAAATTTAAATTACAATCTAAGAAAACTCCAAGATATTTAAATTCATATACGTACTCTAGAAATTAGCTTACCATTACAATTCAACGTCAAATGAATATCATTCATGCTTCTATCATTAGCCTTATGAAAAATCATAAAATTTGTTTTACTATAATTAATATCAAGTTCCTGAGTTTTAAACCAATCATCCATCCTCTTTAAAACTTCTTGAAGACGTCTTACGATCTCTTCAACATCCACACCTTCTAAATAAAAGACCAAGTCATCAGCATATATAAAATATAATTGATTCCTCCCATTATAGTAGCACTGGTAAGGATAAGATAAGGGGACCAAAATAATGTGGGGCATATCCACGATAATATATATTTCAATTGTTGCACTAAGGTCATCTGCACATTGCACTAAACATACTTAATTTTTAATATAGTAATAAATCAAGGAAATATTCAGTTGCATACTTTTTGTTATAAAAATTAAAACCAAAGAGATGCAATTTTCCCCCGAAAATCTTTCGTTTTGAGGTTCAGAACTTTCGCTAAAATATCCACATTTGAAGTCCGATTACACTGATCTTTACATTTCTAGAAAGGTGAAATTCTATATTTTGTAATGCAACAAAATAAATGCATCCCAAGCTGATAGATAATGCATAATTTCTGCTCAAAGTCAGGGGGCAATAATGAGACACCATTTGGGGCAAATGTGAGACAGTTGGCAAAGAGAGTTGGTAGGCACGGCTTTTCTTATTCTTTGCATTTATAATACTGACAAAACACTACCCGTTAGTGATTCACCAGAAAAAAAGCTTTGTTGAATCCTCTGTGGATGAGTTGGGGCCAAGTACGTCAAGGGCTGCGCCTATTTCAGGACGACAAAAATCATCTGAAGAATTGCTTAACTTTAAAAAATTAAACAAATCTGAGGCAAAACAAACAAAGTCGCTTCAAACGCTGGTTGAAACGACGTGCATAACCGACTTGCGTTTTCACTGACCGTCGTCCACGTTCACGTTGTGTTTAATGCATGTTGTTGTAATACTACTATTTCAAATATTTACTTAAATGTAGTTTATTGTTGTTTCTGCGTCTATGTAATTAGATTTATTTAGTTGTCCTCCTTTGTAAATCAGTTTTTATAACTGAATAGGATAGACGTTAAATAATAATAAATAAATAAACTAGGAAAACGCCAAAGTCGTTGGTGGACGAGTGAGAATCACAATTACATTTGCAGCTGCAGTATGCATGCATGCATGCAGCTCTGACTCATCAAGTCGAGACTTGTCTAGCTGCTACCTTTGCTGCTACTGCTGAGATCCCGATATCGCTATGCTCGTGGACGCGGGCGACTCCAAAACAATGAAAACATATCACATCGCCAACGCCAAAGTATTGAAGCTACAAATATTCCAAAATATGTTTTAGAAAGGTCAATACATGAACTCGAGTTCGACTTGATATGTTCTGCATCCATCTTTTATGCTCCTCAAATCAAATCCAATTTAGTAAAGCTCTGCAAAACACGATTTTTGTCAGTAATTAATTTTTTGTAAGTTGGCAGGGCAAGCTATAATTCTGAAATTTTTCACAGTTGTTAACATTCACTTGGTAACATTGGTGAGAAAGGGTATTTTTTTCCAAAGCAAACTTTAAGCTTAAAAAAATAAAGTAGTAATTTCTAATTTTTACAAATATTAATTTTTTGTAGGTTGGATTCCTGTGAATTTTGCTGTCCATGTTAACAGCACTCTATCTATTAGTCCTTGACGTTGGTGTGAAATTTGGTCAAAATCGGACGAGTAGTTTGGCCCCTGCGCATCGAACACACATACATACATACCGGTACATACATACATACATACATACATAGTACATACATACATACATACATACATACATACACACACACACACACACACACACACACACACACACACACATAAACACAACGAAGTGCCGAAAACTTGCCATAGAGGATAAATAAATACAGGATACAATAAATAAATAAACACAACACAATGGTAACATAACCTATAATGTATTTATTGTATTAAAGGGGCTAGGGGAGATTGGGGTAATTAGGAACAAATTTGTGTAAGTTGACCTATGATCTCAATTTACATATAACTAGAAAAACATATTATAAATGTTTTAGTGGTATCAGATACATTGAAACATTGGCTTTCTTAATAAAATTAAATATTTTGCATTCATGTGTTATTTTAGATGCAATGATTTTTTTTCTACACGCGCATATTGTCCTTATTCCCCAACTTTTGGGCAATAGGAACAAGCATTTAGAGCAAGGTAGGTGCATTAAAAATACATGGGGCAAATAGGAACATTTTGAAGAAATATCATTATCAAAAAAAGATTTAAAATGTCACGCTTAAAAAAAACGATCTGTTTATTTACCTTATTTCTAACTTTCTTGTATTCCTCCCACGTTGATGGCTTCTTAAATTCTGAATTCTTTGCGCAAGGGGTCTCCCCTATGCATGGATTTCCTAATATCTGCAGTTAACCATGGGTCTGGTTTTCCTTTAACTCTTAAGTTCAAGGGGGTGCTTGCTCATTTAGAGTTACCACGGTTACTTTAACAAACATTTCTAATTATCATCTACTTACCGCCATACCAATTGGTCAATGGGACCACTTGATATATCTTCATTACCTGCTTCCAACAACATCTTATAATTTCTAGTATTTACAAATTTAGGAAGAAACTTTGCTTATTAATCTTACGAACACAATAAATTAATTCATGATCACTTAATCCTACACTTATAAGACCTGACTGAATAATATTTTCATTGTGATTTACATAAACATGATCAATTAAAGTAGCTGACCTATTATTAACCCTAGTAACAGATTTTATCAATTGCACCAATCCATGTGATCTAGTGAGAATTTTGAAATGATTTACTGGTAATGTCTTCTTACTCAAATCAATGTTGAAATCACCTAGAAAAAATAATTCATTAGCTTCTAATTTTAAATTATTTACTAAACTATCAAAACAATCTGAAAATTCTTCTAACTTTACGTGTGGAGCTTTATAAACTGCTGTAAAAATCATTGGTTTTACATTTGGAAGCCAGAATTTAACTGACTGCAACTCAACATCCATCGGAAAATTAACTTTACACTCAACTACACTTGACATGAACATGATGAACATGATGCATGAGTCATGTGTTATCGTAATCTGACACCTACTAGCAGGTTTTCAGATGAGTACAGTAGGGGGGGAGGGGCACAACAACCATTTATCCAGGCCTAGTAAAAGCCCGTCATCGATGTATGAAAGAAAATGTACGTCTACTAGTATTTTTCGGTTATTTAACACTAGTGATCGAAGTTTGAAATATTTCAATTGAAATAATTCATTTGAAATGTTTCAAAGTGAAATATTTCAAGCCATTTTGGTTGAAATATTTCAAATAATTTCAAGCTAAGTCTCTATTTAAATATGTATATGTATGCACTTGAAATTAACATTACATGTTTCCAGTCTTCTCAATTCCGGACATTCATATGATTGAATTCGCAATATATAAGCAGTTTTATAATGCCATAGGGTGATGTTTTTTTTTTTTTTTTTACTTTTTTAGTTTAGTAGGTAGAATTTTGACTCCTAGACGTCACTGTAATAGTAGGCCAATCTTGAATTGGCCTCCGTTTATATGTCCTTGTTCGATTAACTATGGCCACTGAGGTACAAATTACAACTTTTTTGATCATTGAAATATTTCATGAATTATTTCATGAATTATTTCATGAAATTTTTAAACACTATTTAACACTAATTGGCATTCTGATTGCTGATATTGTAAACAATAAGTGGCGGGATGGTGAGGCCTTATCGAAAAGTGGCGGGATGCCATCCCGCCCCACCTCGAGCACTGTATAATAAGATCAAATGATATTAGCATTTGTTTTTCCATTAAGGGGGCATAGACGACATGTGCCCACGTTTAACATTTGAGCTAAACGGACACCATTTGCTAGTGTTGCCTTATAGTTTACTTAACAGATTGCAACCACAGCCTTCTACATAGCCCAAATCCAGTTTTCTTGTAGGGCTAAACTATGAGTTGGGTTCCTGACCAAGACCTAGAAGGATGCAAGAACATCGAACGCAGGCCAACGAAGTACGAACCACTCGGTTTAAAAGCTACCAATTCAGGTACGCCGCTCGGCATCGCCAAATTTGAGTTTTTGAGCAGGGCGTTACTCGAAAACTAAGCGCGTCAGGCAGGGTGTTTATGATTTGAATCAATTTAAGTCAGATTTAAATCAAATGATTTATTTGATAAAAATCATTGATTTAAATCAAATGTACTTTTTCTTCATTTTGAGCAACAAACACAAGTTTATAATTGATTTAGGCAAAGTTTTCCGTAAAATAATTTTTGAATTATATTTTCTGAAACGCTTGTGAAAGTATTTGATCCGCTCACCAATCATGATTTTTATTTTGTTAATAAAAAAAAATCACACACCCTGGCGTCAGGAATACAAAATTTTTCACAATCAATCTTCATGTTCTTAAGTGTGATGAAAGGAATGCCAAAAGGCTGGATCATGTGAGAAACATGTAGAGATAGGATAGGGAACCAACAGCTTACCTGAAGTAGAGTAGGCGCGCCGTGATAGAAGACATAAACACAAATAAACAAATACAACCCACATTTCAAACGTTTGGTCTAACTACTAGAGATACTACTTCTCTACTCACTGAGGAAGGTCTTGTTAGACCGAAACGTTTGAAATGTAGTGTTGTATGTGTTTATTTGTGTTTGTCTTTTATCACGGCACGCCTACTCTACTTCAGGTAAGCTGTTGGTTCCCTATCCTATCTCAAGGTACATGTTTCTTTCATGTTCTTAAGAGTAGATTTGCCAAGTTGTACCAAAATTGGAGATGGTGAAGTTTTATTTTCTGCTCGGCAAGTGGTTGACTTGACATGGAATGACCCATGTACGATTTGCCAAACCGAACTGGTTTGCTTATTAATTTAACCAAGAAACACTTATACCCCGTTTTTATTACTCGCTTCAAACGCTGGTTGAAACGACGTGCATAACCGACTTGCGTTTTCACTGACCGTCGTCCACGTTCACGTTGTGTTTAATGCATTGTTGTTGTAATACTACTATTTCAAATATTTACTTAAATGTAGTTTATTGTTGTTTCTGCGTCTATGTAATTAGATTTATTTAGTTGTCCTCCTTTGTAAATCAGTTTTTATAACTGAATAGGATAGACGTTAAATAAATAATAAATAAATAAACTAGGAAAACGCCAAAGTCGTTGTTGGACGAGAGAGAATCACAATTACATTTGCAGCTGCAGTATGCATGCATGCATGCAGCTCTGACTCATCAAGTCGAGACTTGTCTAGCTGCTACCTTTGCTGCTACTGCTGAGATCCCGATATCGCTATGCTCGTGGACGCGGGCGACTCCAAAACAATGAAAACATATCACATCGCCAACGCCAAAGTATTGAAGCTACAAATATTCCAAAATATGTTTTAGAAAGGTCAATACATGAACTCGAGTTCGACTTGATATGTTCTGCATCCATCTTTTATGCTCCTCAAATCAAATCCAATTTAGTAAAGCTCTGCAAAAACACGATTTTTGTCAGTAATTAATTTTTTTGTAAGTTGGCAGGGCAAGCTATAATTCTGAAATTTTTCACAGTTGTTAACATTCACTTGGTAACATTGGTGAGAAAGGGTATTTTTTTCCAAAGCAAACTTTAAGCTTAAAAAAATAAAGTAGTAATTTCTAATTTTACAAATATTAATTTTTTGTAGGTTGGATTCCTGTGAATTTTGCTGTCCATGTTAACAGCACTCTTATCTATTGGTCCTTGACGTTGGTGTGAAATTTGGTCAAAATCGGACGAGTAGTTTGGCCCCTGCGCATCGAACACACATACATACATACATACCGGTACATACATACATACATACATACATACATACATACATACATACATACATACATACATACATACATACATACATACATACATACATACATGGGTCATTCTCAAATAAAATGACCCTTGTGCTGTCCCACCTTAATATTATTTTTTTTTTTAGATCAAGATATTGATTTGCATAAATTTTGGTTGTACATTTTCAGAATACTTATAGTTTTTATTAGCTCCATGAATTTTTGCACTTCTATCTTGTAAGGTTGACCTTTAATTCAATGTCGGGTATTGCAAAATGTGTTAAAACCCATGTCCCTATCCTCAAAACCAGAAGTGTTTTTGTAAAATGTTTGACTTTAAGACTAAAATTTATTTAGTCTCTAGATTGGAATTAATGCAGAAATAACAGTTAATAACTGTGTGTTAGTGACTTTTTTTAACAATTTACATTTTCAAACAATAACTAGTGGAAAGTGGTTGTCCCTAATGTGGCAATCATAATAATGTCATGACTGTTACCATTGTAAAAGAGTTTAAAATAATTTTTCAAGAAGGCAGTGGATCAATCTAGAAGAAGAAGAAGAACAGCTCCTGACATGGCATCATGGAAGTTTGGTTTGTTTTGACATGAGAACTCTTTAAAATTGAAAAGTAAACATTTTAACGGTGAGTATTTTAATTCAATGTCATGAATGTTACCAAGATAAAACAATTTAATTTGTATTTAATATTTTATTTAACAATTGAGTTAAGTTACAATCAAGTTCCAGCTCATAGCAAACATAACCCTACTTTTTCAAATGGGATTGTTAACAGCTAATGAATTAATGAAGTTGAAATGTCATGCATGTTACTTGTCAGGTATGTTACTTTCAAAAAGTAACATTACCAAGGGCATCGTGGATTACTGCATTAATTTCCTGCAACTGTAGATGTGTTTTGAAGGGAGAGGTTGTAATTCATTGCCATACTCAAAAGTAACAAAACACTAAGTATTATTGATTTTCAGTGATCACTTGTCAAGAATGTTACTTTTTGTCAAGACCGTTACCCGTAGTGTCTCTTTACTTTAAACTCAACACAAACTTGTTGGATTAGATGGATTTTATCTTTAGGTTGACTGATTTGTACACTAACAAGCAACATGATCTTAGAAAAAAATTATTACTGTTAGAAAAGTAACTTTTTTGTCAAGACTGTTACTTTTTGTCAACACTGTTACCCGAGCTAATTATTAAATTAAGTCTTATTTAAAGTTTAAAATAACTGAATCACATTTTTAATCTTATTTATAATATTAATACTTCATTGCTAACAGTGATCTTGATAAAATTTGATTTGCCATTTGTCCATTATTAGTAAGTTAATTACCAGGTTTTGAAATTTGAGTAACATTCTTGACATTTTGGTATTATAAAAAGTGATTAAAATAAAAATGTATATTTTATTGAATGTATTAGTTTTGTGTGATAATGTAACTAAAAAAATTGTGCACATGAATATAGATTTAATAAATAACTTCTTACATCAATTGTCACTTTTATGTCCGGTAACAGTCATGACATTTTCGTACACTTGGATTGATGAAAATGCTTGTATGTAAAAAAATTTTGTTTTTTTAGATAAACCCTTTTAGGGCTGTAAGAACAAATTATTGGATAATGTATTGTTAAAGGAGGCATCCAATTTTATGTTATAATTTTTTCTTGCAAGCATTTTTTTCAATATGGTCATTACGTTTGAGAATGACCCACATACATACATACGTACACACATAAACACAACGAAGTGCCGAAAACTTGCCATAGAGGTAAATAAATACAGGATACAATAAATAAATAAACACAACACAATGGTAACATAACCTATAATGTATTTATTGTATTAAAGGGGCTAGGGGAGATTGGGGTAATTAGGAACAAATTTGTGTAAGTTGACCTATGATCTCAATAGACGATTTTCAAAATCACCAGCGCCCTCTATATCGCGCGCGCAAAGCATTATGGGAGAAAGGGATTTACACGTTAAATGCCATATGCTCGGGTGTGTGGAGAACTGCGTTTACAACAATGGCGGTGCAGTCAGCCACAATCCCAATCATATGGCATTTAGCATGTAAATGCACCTTTCTCCCATAATGCTTTGCAACGGATCGCGCATGCGCAGTTAATTCTGAAAATGGTCTATTTACATATAACTAGAAAAACATATTATAAATGTTTTAGTGGTGGTTTTCAGATACATTGAAACATTGGCTTTCTTAATAAAATTAAATATTTTGCATTCATGTGTTATTTTAGATGCAATGATTTTTTTTCTACACGCGCATATTGTTCCTTATTACCCCAACATTTTGGGGCAATAAGGAACAAGCATTATAAGAAGCAAGGTAGGTGCATTAAAAATACATGGGGCAAATAGGAACATAGGTATTTGTAGTATAATTAAGTAGCAAAAGAATTCATCTTGATATCTTGCTTATTGACAAAGTTAGAACAGATGCAAATTGCAGTATTTTTTAATAGCTAGAAACATGACATTACAGTTTTTTGTTAAACTGTAATTTTTGTCTTAAAACTACGGTACACAAAGCTTCTCATAGCATGATGTTAATATTTAAAAAAAGTATTTGTATCATGAAAAATTACAAATATAGAAATTGTTATGCATGAATTACTGTTTAATAGGAAAAATATACACTTTTTAAGTGGGGGCAATAAGGAACACTTCCCTCACATTTAATTTATTAACTCAGATTTTCATCAGGGCCTACTTGTTGTGTTTTAAACTTTTCCCAAAATGATTGAATTATTTTTGGATCGGGTTCTAAATTAAATTTAGTGACCCCAATGAGCTTAATTGGGCATAGGAAAAGATTTGCCTCTTGAATGATGTCAAAGTCATCCCTCAAGGGCCAAGCAAAGATATTACCTCTACGCTCCAGGAATTTTACTTCAATTTCCAGTGGTTGATGATTGTGGATTCTTATTACCC
This sequence comes from Sweltsa coloradensis, assembly GCA_024449915.1. NCBI lineage: Eukaryota > Metazoa > Arthropoda > Insecta > Plecoptera > Chloroperlidae > Sweltsa > Sweltsa coloradensis. The sequence goes on from JAMZAV010000735.1 coordinate 84,872, forward strand.
TACCTGCATGACAGACATGTTTGTTCCCATTTACCCCTATGATATAGCATTATACTATATGACTCATTCCTATTTTCCCCTAGTATTCCTATTTACCCCTCATGGGTGTTCCCTTTTACCCCAAAAATTAAATTCTTGGGGCAAATAGGAATTACCCCCTACTTTTAGGAGAGGAAAGAGATAAAAAATTACAAAAATCAAAATAAGGCACTCTCATTTGTAAGCAGTGAAATAAGCATACAGTCTTTACTACAATTAATTCTTATAAGAAAGGAAAATTTGATTTTTAAAACATTCTTAGAAACATTTTACACTTTTTTTTGCAGTACCTTACAAGAGTCCTAAAAACACCAATCAAAAGTTATTGTTTTCAGTAGAATTGATTACATTATCAAAGAAGAAGGTATGTTCCTTACCAAACAATTTTTCATAAAAATTTACATCTTCAAATTTCTTAATTATAGGGCTTGTTCCCAATTACCCCAATTCCTTAGTTATTACCCCAATCTCCCCTATTAAGTCAAAAAATTATTTTTTACACATAATCTATAGCACAATACTACACTAAAATGACAGTTTAAAAAATTATATCTTATAACTGTGATTTAACACGAATTTTTCAATTTGTTTGATCCAAAAATTTGCGAAAATTGGTGTTTTGGGAAATTTCTTAAATCGGCTTTAACCTGCTTCTTTTTTGGTCCTCATAGATACTAGAGCATAGTAGGCCTACAAATCTAAAATGCCAATTTTTTATATCGTGTCTTGAAACTGTGCCCAAATATACCCTCAAACACGCAAAAATATACATTCCAAAATCACACCCCATCTTGGTAATCAGCATATTTTGACCGAACTACTTGCCCAAATTACAAAACAAAATACATAGAATTTACAGAAAAGGCTGTAGAGTAGGTCAATAATGGCCAATATTTTTTTGGATCAAAATCCTCCAAGGTCACGGGGCATAAAGATCGTCCCCATGTTATTTCTTATGGGAGATTTTTGCCGATGGGACCTAGCTCGAAAAATGTCATGTTTGACAATTTTTTGGGAGGTCATGGTGGCCCCAATAATTTTTCTGTTAATGGCTAAATTCATTACTAGTTAGCCTGAATGAAATATATTTTTTGAGTTTAGCGGTTAAATACCCCTTTAAGGGATTGGGGGTAATGCATGTATTGATTGGTCTAGGCTCTACTTATAGTTAATAAATACATTGTCTTGAATCAACAAGCAAAATGTTGCATATTTGAACTTAAATAATGTAGTTTGTTTACGTCGCTTGCAATCAGCTGGTAGTAGTGTGGCCGGCCATCTTCAAAGCTTACGCGAGTAACTCCGAGTTCCGACGTGGGTTAGGTGTTCAAGATCATGGGATCTTGCAAGAACTTTTTTTTTCCTTGCCAAGAATAATACAAGATTTCTTGACAAGGTCTTGTAAAATCCAAGATCTTGTCAAGACGGTGACAAGATCTTGTTTTTTATCCAAGATATTAACAAGATCTTGATCTTTTTCAGTGGGGATGGCCTTTTTTCAATTAAATGAAACCGTCCCGGTAGCTTAGGGGTAAAGCACTCGACCTGCAATCGGGAGACCGGGGTTCGATACCTCGCTGGGATGAATTTTTTAATATCTGGGTTGATTTACATAAAATCTATTACACCTACGGGAGTGTTTCCCGAAAAATGAAATTGAGATTTATAAACCCTCGCTCATACCTGCGTTCTAGGTAATGACATTCTAAATCTTGTTTAGATGGTCAGTTCAAAGGCAGCAGAATCGTTGCAGTACTGTTCCAATCTATTCAGATCTACAATGCACCAACAATCCAGATGTTATGAAGTCAACCATCCCGGTAGCTTAAGGGTAAAGCACTCGACCTGCAATCGGGAGACCGGGGTTCGATACCCCGCTGGGATGGATTTTTAAATTTCTGGATTGATTTACATAAAATCTATTACACCTACGGGAGTGTTTCCCGATTAATGAAATTGAGATTTATAAACCCTCGCTCATACCTGCGTTAGGTGATGATATTCTAAATCTTGTTCAGATGGTCAGTTCAAACGCAGCAGAATCGTTGCAGTACTGTTCTAATCTATTCAGATCTACAATGCACCAACAATCCAGATGTTATGAAGTCAACCATCCTGGTAGCTTAAGGGTAAAGCACTCGACCGGCAGTCGGGAGACCGGAGTTCGATACCCCGCTGGGATGGATTTTGTAATTTCTGGATTGATTTACATGTAATAGCCTACTAAAGTTTATCTATCCTTGAGATACAAAGTGACCATCGGTGGACGAGACCGGGATCGGTCGTCCCGTCTATTGTCTGCATTTTTCCCTTTCCACCTTTTTTGGCGTCTTGCAATTTAACATTATGTTTCCGCTTTCTCCAGTTACTTCTTTATGCCCCTAATAGACCTAGAAAACCTGAAGTGGAAATTTTACAACAGCAACACACGTTGTCTACCATCCCTGGCTGCAGTGGTCTAATTACAAAGCTCTGCTGCCGCCGCCGCTCCCCCCATACAAAATCTATAATATTAGCCTATATTAACAGACCTGACCTGTGGGGATGGGGTATGTTCCGTCCTACATAATGGGTTTGTGCGTCTTCCATTCTTAACACGACACAACATTACTCAATTTTAATATTTTCGCCTGAGAGGGTTTGTCAACTTCTGTTGTAGAAAAGTCTTGATTGTAAGACAGTCAATTAAACCAAGAGAGGGTGTTTGATTTCAGGTGGAAATTCCCACGTCACAAATTGTCCTGAACTGTCTGGATCTTGCGGTCGACAGTGTTTTGTTCCAAGTCGAGGGCGGAAAGTCCGTCAAACCCATTGGGACAAACTTCTCCATTGAGGAAGAGACGCTCACATTGGTATTTCCAGATGTTCTACCTCTTGGCCAAGCAATCCTTGAGATTATATTCTCCGGGGAGATTAATGATAAGATGAAGGGGTTCTACAGAAGCCAGTATAATAGGTAGGTGTTTGGAAGTTATTCACACACCTTTCTAAGATATTTGGGCAAATAATTGATTTTCAATAGGCCTAGAATATCGACATTTGTTCAAAAAAAATTATAACAATATTTGGAATCCATATTGAAAAGAAGAAAAAATTCCTCCCAAAAATACAAAACTTTTTTAGAATGTGATCAAAGAAATGAGGACATGAATTTTATGGAATGGAAACATTTATTGGGGTCTTGTACTGTGTGCCACTGTGCCTTATGAAAAAATGACTGTGGTTTTGCTGTTTATTTACTTAAATTTTGAATTTATTTTACAACCCATGAATATGTACACCCGACATCAGAATTAAATTAAGGGTAGCCTAATCTTTTACGGACACCACCGACCCTCACTCATCAAATCTTGGATTTGTTCTTAAAGGCACCTTTAAAGTCACACTAAGTTAGCAGCCAGCGGATGGGCAAGGAGTGGACAGCTTGCTCTATTCATCTAACTAGAAAAACTGGCCCCAATGATTTCTATGCTAGAAATCAGCCTGCGCAAAGGTTATGCAGTGTTTTGTGAATCCATTAATATATAGGCCTACACACAATGTAGGCCCTAGTTAGTATTAACTATGCCCAGGATCCAGTGTTTAAAACTCCCAATGGGTCAAATGTAATAACTAGACCGCTTCGCGAACGCTTTTTTTAGGCGCGTTGATGGATGAGCTTTTTTGTTAGTTTTTAGTTTGCGTAGGACCACTTTTCCTTTGCAAGTGCTTTTTGAATGCATTGTAGGTAATTGTTGTCAAGTTTCTATTGTTACCGGTACTTGTTAATTGTTATTATAAACCTAAAAAAACTCATATTAAAACCTTAATTCTATGGATTCTGGTTAACTTTTTCAACTTTTTCTTTCAAAAAGCAATATCTACAACCCCTACATCACCATTGGGCCTACCTTAATGTCCATGTAAAATATGAACATTGTAGCCCCACCCGTTTGGTCAGAATCGGCCCAAATGTCACGGAAATATTGCACTAAATATAAAAAAAAAATCGTAAAAGTACGATATTCATGAGAAATATTTCTTCGATTGTACCCAAAAACGTGGCAGGTCTAAGTTCAGAGATTTCGAAGGTCCCCTCCAATTTTCATCAAGATCGCATATATGCCGTTTGCCCGGTAGAGTGCGAACAAACAGACAGAAAACAAACAAACAATCAAACAAAAAAGCATTGGAGCAAAATTTTTTGAGGGGCCAGTGAAATTGAAGTCTTCGCTTTGCTCATCCAATAAAATAGGGGCCAGGGCCGCCATTTTCCCCTGCGGTCTGTTAGATGACGTCATCGAGTGATGGCTCTGTGGATATAACGAAGCCAGAACGAACAAAATATTCACTAGTGAGGTCGGTAAAGGTAGGTAGGCCTATCTTCCAGGCTCCTTGATTTTTCTAGCTTAACGCAAAAAATATAGGCTAGGGCTACCGGTATTGATTCAGTTATAAATTTGTACTTGGCAATAAAACATGTTTTATATTTCAAAGTTATTGTTATTTTTACTATTATTATTATTTTTTACTGCATAATTAATCTCGTCCACTAGAAAAAATGGTGAGATTGCGTATTCAGCCGTAACATACCTCTGCAGTACGCATGCACGTCGCATGTTCCCCTGTTGGGATGAGCCGGCGTTGAAAGCTACGTTCACCATCGTCCTCCGTTTGGGTCTGGACTCGTCTACGCTTGCAGTCATATCGAACATGGTAAGAGCTCCATTGTGCGTGAATGTAGTTACGATTGTGTTCTTCTAGCCCGGACGGCGAAGTGAGGTACGCCGGCGTGACTCAGTTTGAGGCGACGGACGCTAGGAGGTGTTTCCCGTGTTGGGACGAGCCGGCCATCAAAGCTACGTTCGATATCACCTTGTATGTGCCGAAGAACAAGGTCGCTTTGTCAAACATGGTCAGTAATGCTCTTGTACTAACAATACCAATGAGCATGTATGTTTTATTGCTTTTTTAGCATAAGATAGACTTACGTCCGTAGGCCTATGCATAGTCATTGCTAATGCTTATATATCCAACCTTTACTTTGGTTATCTCATATTTAAGTGTGGCCTAAGCTATGTTACTGTCTTGTTAATTACAAATTCTGAGATTTCATTGAGTATGTAGGTGGCAGAAGTTGCATTCATGTGCTTGTCGTGAACCACTGCCTCCTAGCAAACACATTTCATGAACAGTTAAATCATAGCTCATAGTCGTCTTTTAACTCCAATTTGACAGTCATGAAAGAGATGTGTAATTTGAAACCAAGGAGAAATTGATATGAAAATGGCTCATTTCATATGAAAAAGTGGCGTATGCAACTCTTAGGGGTACGCTCGTACTGAGGGTTGTTTTTTTTAGCATACAATTGTTTTAGATGGGAGATAGGTAGTAAATCTATGTATTTATGCCCAGGTAGGTAACCTTTAGATCTTTATTATAGGCCAACATCAGCTGAACAGCAAAACATTTGGCCCTTAATGTAATAAGACTGAGTTACCTCTGTGATACGTGTTGGTTAGTAAGGTTAATTTTGTAAATTGTTTAAAAAAACATGAATTAATAAAAATAGAAAATACTGCTATTTTTATTACACGCATGCTCTTGAGTTAAGAAAGTAACTTTTGCTGAAAAGTGCAAGGTCTTGACATTTTAAATACCTTCATAACAAGAGAATGTAAAATACATTCTCCCCATTACCAGTATTGACTTTATGGATTAATTAATTCAAATTTAACTAGCATCGTGGACCTATGTACTGTTACTGTATTTTGTAACATAGCTAAATTTTCTACGACGCCCACTCATTGAAGTTTTTGTGGTAAAAAATGTCAGGTGGAAGATTAACTAAATTTTTTTATAGTTTTTACAAACAAATTATAAACATTACTTTAAAATCCATGGTTTAAGTGAAAAAAATAGTGTTTTGTAGCATTTTTACACAAATTACGTACTATTATTTTCACATGGACCTACTGTATCTCTAATGATCACCCAACACTGGCATTGAGATTAGCAACAATAGTGAATGAACAAAACCAACTAGTTGACCAAAATAATGTGTAAATAATAACTTTTGTAAATTTAAAAAAAAAATGCAAATTGCATGGCAAGTATGAATTATTTTTATGATCCAATGTCTGAAAGAGTGGAAAAGAACAAAACGAAAACGCAAACGGAAAAAAAGAAATGAGAAATGTTAGTAATTTAAAAAAACTAAAAAGGTTATCGTGCTCAATTTTCAAACCAAATATCCGCTCTGTCAGATGTTGATATCAATGACAACTTGAATTTGAATACGTCTACAAATTGTATATGCAATATTTTAGGTACCGGTAGCACATTGTGTGTGTGGGAGCATGTCTGTATTATGTATACTGTTTTTTCTCCCTGATACCTGCTGTAATTTGATATAAAGTTAGTATACTATATTTAATGTGTATATAATGTGTTATTGTATTCAGTTTTATTGCACTTGTGGGGCATATGCTCTGTTGCTAATAAAGATTACATACATACAAACATGTAGGCCTAACACATAAAAAAATCAAAGAAAACCCATTTTTCCAGCCAAGCGCGAATAAACTTTGCTTTTAAAGTGCCGGAAAACTCTTATAATAATGGAACAAATGGATTTGAGATGAGACATTAATTCAAAATTTGCCAGCAATCTATAAATAACAGGGGCGTAGGAACGGGGGGGGTGGGGGGGAAACTCCCCCCCCACTTGTAGGCTTGACCCCCCCCACTGGAAGGGTCAAGGTATGGGTGTCATTTTCTAACTTATAGCTTGTTGGGTGATTTTTAGTATTTTTATTTAAGTCGGGCTTGCAAACAAAAAGGAAGGTTTATGTTAACATTTTTTTTAGAAAGATTCAGTAAGAGACGTGATTTGCGAGACTAGACTAGCCATCTGATTTTAGACTAATATTCATTATATTTTGTGTGCAATGTTTTCACTCCCAAGCAGACTGTCGACCGATTTTAGTCAGGTAATCAATCTTCAATGCAATATAAGCTTCAAAATGTAACCCTTATTCATAATTAAAATTCGCCTGAAAACGTGTTTTAGGCCACCTATCAAGGGCACCTTGTGAAAAAAGTCTCGACTACGGCGAAATAGCCTCCGGCGGCTGTGAGCTTCGCCCCAGACCCCAGTTTGCCCATCCGAACTCGTAGTCAAATTAAGTGTGACCCACTCCCTAAAAAATAGTTCCTACGCCACTGATAAATAATAATAATAATAATCAAACACCCGGTTCCAACATAAGTCAGGTCGGGGGGTGACGTATCACCAATTTCTCGGGCTGTGGACTTTCAGTGTTTGCTAGCCAGGCTCAACACCTCCTCATCTACTTCGATGTCTTCTATGACAGGCATTTCTACCAGTTCTCGCCATTTCTTTCTATCCTCCCAGAGTTTTCCTCCTTAATTCTTTCCCATGATTTCCCTCTTTCTTCAATGTTCCATTTTATTTGGTCCCTCCATCTATCTCTTGGGCGTCCAACTCTTCTTACTCCCCCCCATGTGCGTTCAAATTCTCTTCTTGGTATTCTATCTTGTTTCATTCTTCGTACGTATAATAATAATAATAATAATAATAATAATAATAATAATAATAATAATAATAATAATAATAATAATAATAATAATAATAATAATAATAATAATAATAATAATAATAATAATAATAATAATAATAATCTATAAATATAGCCCAAAAAAGTAAAGGCTATTAAAAATATCAGGAAAAAATTGCAATTTCATTTTGTAGCCTACCCTAAGAATCTGAAATTCTTAAATAAATTAAGAGGATATTGGACATGCGTTTTAAGCAAATTCCTGTTTGCTCGGCCGACTTACACCACATATATTCACACTTTTGGGTAGTTGTCAAGGAAGCGGAAACAGGGCTCTATAGTAGGCCTAACGCTTTTCAAGAAATTAGTTTTTAAATAATAATAATAATAATAATAATAATAACTAGGAAAACGCTCAGTTGGACGCGTTGTTGAGCGAGCACCGGTACGTGCAACATGACCCGAGTACGACATTCCCATAAGGCCCACCACACAGTGTAGGCCTAACTGGATATTGACATTGTACACTTTATACTATTCCAACATCTTTGCATTGTACTAATTCACGTCATGCCTTCTAAAGTGTATCTTTGTATCTTCACTGCCTCCTTCATTTTTTAACATCATTTTTCAAATTATGATTACCAATAGGTCTTAACCGATTCTGCTGAAAATTTGGAAAATAGAGAGAATGTTATACTTATTGACCCTGCAAAATTTCAAAACGATCAGTACATTTTTATTTATTTTTTATTTTTTTTATTTTTTATAACCAACGATGTCAAATCCGATCGTTGGTTAGAAAAAATAAAAAATAAAAAATAAAATAAAAAAATAAAAATGTACTGATCGTTATGAAATTTTGCAGGGTCAATAAGTACAACATTCTCTCCTTTTTTCCAAATTTTCAGCTAAATCGGTCAAGACCTTAAAGACTTATTGCCTATTGGTAATCATAATTCGAAAAATGATGTTAAAAAATGAAGGAGGCAGTGAAGATACCAAGATACACTTTAGAAGGCATGGCGTGAATTTAGTACAATGCAAAGATGTTGGAATAGAAAATAGTGTACAATGTCAATATCCAGTTAGGCCTACACTAGGGCCTACACCGAATAGTATTTTTACGAACCGGATAATCGGTTAAAAAACCGGTTAAAAACCGGTTTTTGCTCCCAAGATTTTGTGTGTATATTCCCCCCCGGCGCTCATCAATTATCGTAATATCCCAAGACGTAATGCTGTCCCATAAACAATGACGTGTTGATGAGGTCGTATTTCATAATCACGAAAGAGGAACAGCCGCAGGCCATTAAGATAACACTCGTGATTCCTTGCATCTGCTTTTTATCTTGTCACAGTCTAGTCAAGGACACGACTGCGTTGGCGCGGGGCGGGGGGGAGGGGGGGCTGGAGCGGGAATGCTGGAGAGTAAACAAGATGAGGAAAGGCCAGCCTCTACAGTATCTCTGTTCCCATGTGATTAATTTCAGTTATTACCACTGGTGACAGCTTTGACATCTAGCAGATTGAAAACATTAGAATTGTTATGGTTGGTTACAAGATCGTGAGTGGTTAGACAGAAGGGCTGGGGGGTGGGGGCATACTCAACACACTGCCACAAGTCGGCGGCATGAACAAAGGACATTATAATTCGAAAGAAAATCGCCGCCAAGCTCAAAAGAAATGAGAAAGCGCATGCTAACATTAACCTTCAGCCTACAATGCGACACCTGTGTTGCACGGGAAAGCGCGGCGAATTGAAAAAAACTTTATTTTTGAATTTTTAAAAAACCAGTTTACGAAATGAAAACCGGTTTCCTACGTATCCGGTTTCAAACCGGTTTCCGATTATTTGATGTAGGCCCTAGCCTACACTGTGTGGTCGGCCTTATGGGAATGTCGTACTCGGGTCATGTTGCACGTACCGGTGCTCGCTCAACAACGCGTCCAACTGAGCGTTTTCCTAGTTATTTACTTTCACTCCATGTTGGGAAAATCTTAAAGAGGCCTTAGAATAATAATTTTTGATCATGACATTTCATTATAAGGTGGTGTTAATTGTCATTTGTCAAGGTTTGCAAATATTCTTTTCTATTTCTGATTCCATTGCTATTTTAAACTGACACCTTGAATAGTGCGTTGTTAGGCCTAATAAGTAGGGATGCACCGATGCCAATGCTAAGAATCGGCAATATTGTTTGTGTTCCTAGTTCAAAAATGCCGATTCCATGATAAAAACTTCATGCAGTTTTCAATGCCCCTGGAAGTAAACTTTTGTATCACCTCTGTTTATTTAGTGCTGTAAGACAGAAACTGTAGCAGAGTATGCAACACAAACGAGCACAGCCACCAGATTAATGGGACATTAAGTAAAACTCTCTAGAGAATCATTACCTTGCTTTTACTAGAAATAATGTGAGACTTCACCAAATTTCTCTGAAAGAAGTTTGCTGTTTGACATTGACGTGTCCAGATAACCTCACAAAAAAACAACACCTATGCTTAGACCCAACCCAACTTCCTGTTACAGCAACAGCAATGTCATTATGTCTATGATTCATGACTTGAGTGGAATTTTTCATAAATGTATTTAATAATCGGATCGCCAGGAATCTGAATCGGCCAAATCAGGAAACGGCATTGGTAAATAAGTGGTATTGTTACATCCCTCATTATAATAGTCGTGCACTTATGCATGTACTGCCCTCGCATCGACATCAAGGCTGGCTGAAGCGAGTCGGACAAAACACGTGTAACTCCTGTTTCAGCCCGTGGAGTCCGAGCGAACGGACGGGGACAAGCGCGAGGTGAGGTTCGCCAAGACCCCGATCATGTCTACGTACCTGGTCGCGGTTGTGGTCGGCGAGTACGATTACCTGGAGGACGTGTCCGAGGACGGCGTGAAGGTGCGAGTGTACACCCCGGTCGGCAAGAAGGAGCAGGGCAGGTTTGCGTTGCAGGTCGCCACCAAGGTGCTGCCCTATTACAAGGACTACTTCCAGATCGCCTACCCGCTGCCCAAGATAGATCTCATCGCCATCGCAGACTTCTCCGCAGGTCTGTGCTACTTTATAATACAATACTGGTGGTTAAAAGGAAATTATTTGTTTAATTTTTAGCAATTAAATACGGTAATTTAATATAAAATAAAACAGCCATGAAACCATTGCTGCCAACAAAATATGATTGAAGTAGGGATGTGCGGTTTTGGTTCCGGGTAGTGAAGTACCCGATTTTTCGGTTCCGGTTCCATCAAAATATGAATAAAAACATTAATTTATGGATAACTGAGATTAACCACTTGAGACAACTTAACAGGCCTATGTAAAACATACAAATAAATATCTATAAAATTACCAAATAATATAGTCTACGTGTATTACTTTATTATTAATGATACAACAAAATATTTACATAACAGGACTAAAATAATCTATAAAAGTCCAGCGCCTTTGCCAGCACCTGTGTGTTAGCGCGTAAGCGTAATGAGTGCGAGAGAGATAGTTGCGGCGATATAACTCGTAGCCAAGGTCGTAGCTGGCTGAGAGGAGGGGAGGGGCATGCGCGGACACCGGTGCGCATACGATCCACTTCACAGCTGACTGTGCACGGGTGGGGAAGACCGACTGAGAGGAGTGGGGGGACATGCGCTGAGCTAAGTGCGGCCCAGCTGACTGTTTCAAGTTGTTGTGTGGGAAAGCCTTCTACTGGCGAGAAGTCGTGATTTACGTGCGTGATTCAAATACCCAGAACCGAACCGAAGTCGATTCCAAATTGTCGCGCTTCGGTTCGGGTACTAAATACCCGAACCAAAATTTTGGGTACCTGCTCACCCCTAGATTAAAGTAAAATAAATTATGTACAGACATAGGTACATCGGAATATAATAGGCCTAATAGGTTCTTATATTTATAACAATACTGGTGGTTCTCAATATTTTTATTTGCACCTCCCCTTTGATAATATTTATCATGTAATTTACAGTTTGAATGGGATTGTTTCAAGAGCCAATAAAATAATTAATTTGATAATAATAATAATAATAATTTGATAATTTGATAAGAGATGCCGACCGTGCCTGCCTACAGTCAGATCTGGACGCGCTTGCAGAGTGGTGCAGAACATGGAAGCTTAATCTTAATGTATCTAAATGTGCAGTCATTACGTTTACTACAAAAACGAAACATGTTAAATTTCATATCTACACTCTCAATGATCAGATTTTGGAAAGAGTCACTAAAGTCAAAGATTTAGGTGTCATCATATCTCATGATCTATCATTTCAGAATCACCTTTCTAACGTTATTCCAAAATCATTTAGGTTGCTTGGTTTCTTAAGACGAAACTGCTCTAAAGAATTCTCCAAAACCACAATGCGGAAGTTGTACCTCTCTCTTGTTAGGCCTCATTTAGATTATGCTAGCTCTATTTGGAACCCATATCAAATCACCAAAATTCAGAATGTAGAAAGGGTCCAACAGTGTTTCATAAAACATCAATGCATAAAATGTAACATTCGATATCATAGAGTAGATTATGCACAACTTTGTAAAGATGCTAACCTAATGACGTTAGAAAACCGAAGGAACTATTCTGACATGGTTTACCTTTACAAAATTGTAAATAATTTAACAAACACTAGTTCAATTCTAGGCAAATTAAATTTTCATATACCTCCCAAACATACACGCCATCATAAAACTTTTCAACCAGCTCTAAGTCATCTCGACCTCCATAAAAATTCATGCATCAACAGATTGCAGCATTCATTTAATATGTTAAAACCTCTTGAAGGAACAGACATTGATCTCTACTCACAAATATTTTTAAATTTAAATCTGTGATCACTCAAGCTTTAGGATATTAACATTATAATTTACTCACTAGCTTATTTCCATTAGTCTCTTCTTTAATATGCATTTTTCATTTCTTTTCTTTCAAGAATATCTGTTATTAATTTTAATTGTTAATAATTTTGATAGTTTCACATTTAAATTGATAATTTCAAATATTTTAAAGAGTTACATGTATTATTTTATGTATATTGTATATTTTAATGTCAATTCGTTTATGTTTTCTATCCATTAGGCTATGCTATGATTTGCACTTGTGGAGTATTTGTACTCTGTTGTAATATGCATGATAATAAATAAATAAATAAATAATATTTTAATTACATATTTGTAATATTGATGAATATCTTATTCAGATAGGTATTCTGTATTTATGGCTTATGCATTTATGCAAGCTTACTTGAAATGTGGTAGGCAACGGTGTGAGTTGGCGTTTTGGCTTAGTCTGCCTTGGTCACTCTCGACCGTTGGTGAAGAAATGTCCTAAGAAGTGTTTTTAACCTGTGAAGTTTTACATAATAATTTGATGTGATGGGATTGATAGGTAGTCGAGTCCTCATACGAATAGGGCGCTGGTCCGAAGCATATGGCTCTATAAGGACGTGAGTTCAAATTCCGTATAAAAGAATGTTTTTCTTCTAACCGTCCCTCATCGTCATCATATCTCCACTCATTGTCTCCAATAGCCTTAGTGCATTAAAATGAGACGTTAAGCAGTTAGAAAATCATTATCTAATTAATAATAATAATCAAACACCCGGTTCCAACATAAGTCAGGTCGGGGGGTGACGTAACACCAATTTCTCGGGCTGTGGACTTTCAGTGTTTGCTAGCCAGGCTCAACACCTCCTCATCTACTTCGATGTCTTCTATGACAGGCATTTCTACCAGTTCTCTCCATTTCTTTCTATCCTCCCAGAGTCTTTCTTCATTAATTCTTTCCCATGATTTCCCTCTTTCTTCAACATTCCATTTTATTTGGTCCCTCCATCTATCTCTTGGGCGTCCAACCTTTCTTACTCCCCCCATGTGCGTTCAAATTCTCTTCTTGGTATTCTATCTTGTTTCATTCTTCGTACGTGCCCATACCATCGAAGTCTTTCTTTTCCTATTTTATTTCGTAAACTTTCCACTCCTAGTTTGTTTCTTATTGTTTTCTTATCTTCTTTTCTTTTCTTCTATCTTCTTATCTAATTATTAGGGTTGCCGTTCGATGTGAAAATCGTGATCGATAATCGGAGGCATCGAATCGATTATCATATCGAAATATATCGATATCATAGACCCAAATCGATTATCATATCAAATTCCAAATTGAGCCTAGGAAGCAGAAACACGGAAGAAACATCGCGAATTCAATATAATTGGGCAGACTGACGCTAGAGAAGTTCACGCCACAACACGTCGAGCCGTACTGAATACATCGCAATCGGGCCGGGCGATGTTTTCGTATCGCCTTGTATCGCGCTGCGAGCGCATGCGCACTGGCGGCGGTGGGCGTGGCATTATACTTGAGCAGCGATTGGCTACTCCGACAACCAATCGGCGCGTTGATACGACAGCGCGGCATTTTTAAGCATGGTAAACCGCGAAAACATCGATGTCACTATTTAAATCGATAATCATATCATATCATATCAAAATACTTGAATCGATTATCATATCATATTACTGATATCGATAATCGATCGATATTTCGATTATCGACGGCAACCCTACTAATTATTAATTAATATTATTTAACGTCTAAAATCAATTCTAGTTTAGTAACAGATCTGAATTATCCCCACATGCTTCTGGACAATGCTATTGTTATTGCAGGTGCCATGGAGAATTGGGGTCTGGTTACTTACCGTGAAAGTAGTCTTCTGGTCGATTCTGCCCACTCTTCTGCCATCAACAAACAGTGGATCGCTCTGACGGTCGGCCATGAACTAGCTCACCAGTGGTTTGGAAACCTCGTCACCATGGTATGAGAGTCCCCGCTTTCATTTTAATATCAAATCATTTTATTCTCAGTTTTAAGTATTTGGCTACACCTAGGGAACGTATTATAATATGCCTAATTTGTGTTTTTGTAAACACCACAATTTTTTATTTTGATATAGACCAGACCAACAGTGCAGACCAGACCAGACCAGACCCAGTCATAATGTAGGCCTATCAAGATATTCAGGGTTAAATAATAAAAAGGAGGTAGGCCTACATGAAAACAATAGCGTTTTGTTTAGGCCTATAGTTGCTACAAAACAAAACACAATTTATCACAATAGACTTAAGGTTTTCCAGTCCTATTTTATTTTATTTACCATGTATGTAAAGTTGAAATCACACAACTTTGAATGACCTCTTGATACTTCTCTGCGGCCATTTCACATGTGGACCACACAAATAAAATTGGAAATAATTCTCCTTATCTAATAAACAACATATAAATGATGCTTAATAATCTCCAAGGTAAAAATTATTATTTTAAAAGTTATTTTATTAGGCTCTACACATTCATTTGAATAAAACAAATAAATAAAAACATTTGAAACATCAACAATCGATTTAACAGTTGGCAACATTGTTAAAATATACAGGACCAACGTGAGCTCGCTTCAATACCATTCTTGCAACAACAAAAAACTAGACAGACATATCTAAAAAAGGTTTTCATTTAGCTGTTACTGGATAGGCCTAGGCCTAAGAGTTCCTGCTTCAGGTAGGCCCTTCATCCTAGAAATCTTTTCAACTTCTCTTTCGACATTACTTGATCCTTATGAAGTAGTTAAGGTGTAGGCATCTAAAATACCACTTTAATTTGAACAACAACGTCAATAATATGACCTAATAATTCAGCTGTCAAAGTACTTCCAGTGCTCCAAAATCAGGCGGCCATTGCATGATAGCATTTTTAGTTTTTCTGCATTGGTTGTGCTGATTTGATCACGTGACCATTTTGAAGGTCGTTCAATCTAGGCTGATTCTGAGTCTAGTATCTTTAATTTGAGTACAGTATACACATATTAATTCAGTTGATATTAATTCAAACTTAATCATATAATTTCAAAATAAAAATGAGGAAACTTCATATATAGGGCCTAGTAATCCTGTCAAATAAGATCGTATATTGACGTTTGGAGGAAAAAATTGCGATGTCGCTGAATTTTTGCAGAGACTTTCCTTATATAATACTAATCAACATACTAAAACTCCCCTACAATCGGACTGGAGCTTCGGCCGCCATATTGAAAAATGGCGGCCAAAAGGTGTTTGTTATCAAATATCTCCAAATTGGTTTGAGATAGACAAAATATCTCAATGGCAAAGATATTCCCCATTTAATTCTCTACAATACAGGTGTCTTCTATAGTTTTGGCAGGGGCAACGGTTACGTCACAAAATCGTGGTTTATATGATGCTCATTGGAGTACCAGCTTATTTCCAAATTTTCACGCCCAGCATCAAACAATGCCCGGTAAATCCGTAAGAAATCGATTTAAATACAAAAAAACTTTTGTACGGGGTTCATGAAAGCTTCCATTAGTATTTAAAAAAATCAGTTCTGCGAAATCGAATTTTGCATTTACCTGGAATTTGGTTTTACCATTGTTGGCATTTCCTCAAAAATGCCCTTTTTGACTGTCCATTATTAAGCACTAAATAGCATTGGAGGAAAAATTCTTGCTACGCACATTGAAATGACTCAAATAATGATCCGATAAAAACCAAAGTTTAATTCAATACGGCTGCTAATTCCTAATATCCACAACATCAAAGTGAATTATGTAACAAAAAGAGTGTAAAAACAGCACGAAAACAGTATTCGTATTGTGAATATAAGGAATTAGCAGCCATATTGGATTTAAACTTTGGTTGTAATCGGATCATTATTTAAGTCATTTCAATGTGCGTAGAAAGAATGTTTCCTCAAATGCTATTTAGTGCTTAATAATGGACAGTAAAATATGGCATTTTTTTAGGAAATGCCAACAATGGAAAAATCCAAATTCCGAAAAATGCAAAATCCGATTTAGCAGAACTGATTTTTTTAAAATACTAATGGAAGCTTTCATGAACCCCGTACAAAAATCCTTTTGTATTTAAATCGATTTCTTACGGATTTACCGGGCATTGTTTGATGCTGGGCGTGAAAATTTGGAAATAAGCTGGTACTCCAATAAGCAACATATAAACCACGATTTTGTGACGTAACCGTTGCCCCTACCAAAACTATAGAAGACACCTGTTTTGTAGGGAATTGAATGGGGAATATTTTTGCTATTGAGATATTTTGTCTATCTCAAACCAATTTGGAGATATTCGATAACAAACACATTTTGGCCGCCATTTTCCAATATGGCGGCCGAAGCTCCAGTCTGATTGTAGGGGAGTTTTAGTATGTTGATAAGTATCATTTAAGGAAGGTCTCTGCAAAAATTCAGCGACATCGCAATTTTTTCCTCCAAAAATTCTTATTTGACAGGATTATAGTACAAGTTTTTGAATGTGAGCAAAACATAGATGAATAAATAAATAAATAAATCCGTATTTAGAGTCTACCCACTCAGTCACACAACTGATGTTCAATGGGGGACAATTGTGCTACAAAACGCTATAAAATGCAGTGTTGGGGTCGCTACTTTTAAAAAGTAGCATGCTATCGCTAACGCTACATGCCCCGAAAAAGTAGCTTCGCTACTTTTTCGCTACTTTCTTTGAGATGTAGCGACGCTACATTCGCGCTACACAAGAAATATAGCGCGCTACTTTTCCGCTACATGTTCACGTTTAATCGGGGGGTGTCGAGATCTCACATTATCCCGTTTTTAAAGCCTTTTGACGTCGTGCCGCGATGATTTTTAACTACATTTATGTCAACTCGATCGTGATCTATCATCAAACACACATAGTTTCGGTTTCCATTGTGATAGAAGGCGTTCTTTTAACGTTTAGGCTAGGCTAGGCCCTAGTCTTTTAAGAATTCTAGGCCTAATGATCAACATTCATATTGCATTTCTTATTTTCAACAACGTGTTTTTCGCGGAATCACTGCAGAAGAATGCGACAAACAAAGTTCGGAATAGGCCTACTGGTGCCGTACAATAGCGATAAAGCCCGGAATGTCCCAAGGGAGGGGAGATATATGACACTAATCACTTCATTTTAATATTCAATTCAGACGATTGGCGTAATTATTGAGCGGCTTATGCTCTAAATCAATAATCCGACTTCTAATTATCGTGGATACATCTTTGTTTACGACCCTGAAATAGCACTCAAGATGCTCCACGCAATTTAATAATCACTGCAATATTTTGGTAAAGTCAGCTCGCACGATGTGACAGATCGGCAATCACTCGCATCCTTCGGACGACGCAGAGAGAGAGAGAGAGGGAGAGGCTCGCTGGGAGAGAGCGAGGGAGATGGTGTGCAAGTGAGACGATATTACGGGCCGGTCTACATGGCGAGCACATGACGTGGCGCGGCGGGCGTTACAAGTTAGTTTGCATTGCCGACTTTTGACTTTACGTGGTACTGGAACTGCTGGCGCCGAAACTTAGAAAGTAGCGCAAATATCACGCTAACGCTACAAAAATTGTAGCATGCTACCGCTACAATATGCCCCCTTAATAAAGTAGCGCGCTACTGGCTCCGCTACACGTAAAAGTAGCATGCTATATGTAGCGCGCTACTTGTAGCGCGCTACTCCCCAAGACTGATAAAATGACACTTGAAAATGCTATGTACAGCCACAATCAGATGTAAATCAAGGGGTCTAGAAGATAACTACCATTATCGACCTTGCTTGTGAATATTGGGTTCATTTTGACGTCGTTATATTTACAGAGCCATCACTCGATGACGTCAACTAACAGGCCGTGGGAAAACATGGCGGCCCTATTTTACTTTTTGTCCTGTCGGGACTTTTAAACACTGGGCCCTGGGTGTAGTTAATATTTGAACTAGGTTTGTTTATATTTATCGATTCACCAGACACTGCATAACCTCAGCCCAGGCTTATTTCTAAAGTAGAAATCAATTTGGGCCAGTTTTTCTAGTGACATAAATAGGGTAAGCTGTCCACCTCCTTGCCCATCCGCTGGGTGCTAACTTAGTGTGACTTTAAAGGTGTCTTTTAGAACAAATCCGAGATTTGTGGAGTGAGGGTCGGTGGTGTCAGTAAAAATTATCCTTGATTTACTTCTGACTCCGATATCGTATATGTATCTCTAGTTTCATATTGGTAATGTTTTCCAATAGGAATGGTGGACTCACTTGTGGCTGAATGAAGGTTATGCTTCCTTCGTGGAGTTCCTTTGCGTTGAGCACTTGTTTCCCGAGTACGACATCTGGACGCAGTTTGTGACAGACACCTATTGCCGAGCACTCGGCCTTGATTGCCTCAAGAATAGCCACCCTATTGAGGTACATATTTTGTTTTAATTGTGGAGCTAAACCTGCTATAGTACCTACATATTAATTAAGATTGCATTAAACTTTTATGGCAGAACAAAACTATTTGTTAATTTGATAAGTGGACATGCCCCACATGTTAGGTAGTTATATTTTCAAGCTTGTACGTAGCCTACATACAAAATGAATAGTGACTGATATATAATCTGAATTTGAGCTTGGATATTGTGTGTTGTCCTTGTCACAGTACCGGTAGGCCTACATCACTGGAGCTAACAAATGCGAGCCTGTATGAGTGTGACTACAAAAACAAAAAGATCAAAGAAGAACCTTTGAGCTTGTTAATTGACTTATTATTATTGTTTATGTCATTACTACAACTACCTTGTTAATAAGGATGAAAACTTGTAGATACAAAGCGCCACGGACTTAATAGCAGGTACCTGAATTAAAGTTACCTTGTGACGACATCGCGATCTTATCTCTTGCAGGTACCAGTCGGACACCCCTCTGAGATCGACGAGATCTTTGATGATATCTCATACAACAAGGGAGCCTCAGTCATACGCATGCTTCACAAATACATAGGAGACGAGGTGAGAAATGTGCATGCATTAA
This sequence comes from Sweltsa coloradensis, assembly GCA_024449915.1. Taxonomy (NCBI): domain Eukaryota; kingdom Metazoa; phylum Arthropoda; class Insecta; order Plecoptera; family Chloroperlidae; genus Sweltsa; species Sweltsa coloradensis. The sequence continues at coordinate 104,346 of JAMZAV010000735.1, forward strand.
TGCGGATGACAGAATTACATTACATATATTATTCCAAATCATTCAGGCAGAATAAGGTCTGCGGTCAATCTCTGAGGGTACCTGTTTATTGAATCGCAAGAAAATCAATATCAAGCCTTACCCAAAGCTTTGCAGGGACTTCATCAATAGTTTGAATAGACAATTTCAAGAATCACCAGTGCACTCTATATCGTGCACAAAGCATTATGGGAATCAGGAGTTTCTCTTGCTGACTGCCATATGATCAGACTGAGGCAGACTTTGTGAGAGACACAGCCCATCACACACCCGATCATATGGCAGTTAGTATGTAAACTCCTGATTTCCACAGTGCTTTTGAATTGAATTTTATTCTTGAAATTGTCTGTTAGAAATAAATTTGAATTACAGTACCGGTACCGGTAACTGAGTTTGAATTAACAAGTGTTTGGATGTGTTTAAGATGCATGCGTCGTGTTACAGGACTTCCGCAAGGGTATGCACCTGTACCTAACGCGTCACCAGTACAAGAACACCTTTACAGAGGACCTGTGGGCGGCCCTGGAGGAGGCTAGCGGCAAGCCCGTCGGAGAGGTGATGTCCACGTGGACCAAGCAGATGGGCTTCCCTGTCGTGAGGGTAGGCAGTCGACAGGAGGGCAACGACCGTGTCCTCACTCTCTCGCAGAGCAAGTTCTGTGCCGACGGCTCCACTAATGGTGATTAAAAAGAAACATTGAACTTACAATCTTTGATTAACAAGCATTAAAATTATTTACGTTTTTCCGGTTTGGAGAGACATAAAGCACTGCCTGAAGGGTTGGGGGCAACTACACTTTTCACCTGCTGATGATGTCTGAAGCTTATTTAAAGGGCCATGTCTATACGTCCGCCGGGATGGCGGGCGTACAGCCTGTGGCTGCTTGCCCGTCCGACGGCGGACGGCCAAGGAGTGCATAACTGAAGGATTTCGGGTGCGCTCTTATCGATTATATCTTAGAACTAGCGCGGCGTATTACAACTAGGCGGAAAGTTCGACTAACCTAACGAAAGTACACAGAGAACTTGATTACGTTCACAAGCTCGGCGGGCGTACAGCCTGTGGTTGCTTGACCCGTCGGACGTATATACACTTCGAATTTCAAGTACTTTGTTACCTTATTGGCAAATATAGTATATTGATTGACCAGCATTCAATTTGAAATTCCAATACAAACTTTCCCATTGCGCATGCAGGTCTTGGTGTCACCATCAAGTTATTTCTTTCAGTACTTGAATGCGTAGGGCATAAGCCTACAACACACATTACAGTAGTTATTCACATTCTGATGACTGCAGCTATTATTTTTAACTTAAAGTTTCCTTCATCCCCGACTTATTTTGTCCTTCAAGTTAAGCGTTTCGCTCTTTTTAGCCGATTACCATTTTATACCCATCTCCACTAAAGTACCTAATTGGTTTTGTTCTAGTAAACTGTGACCAGTGGCTGATACCAGTGATGGTGAGCACATCGAAGGCTCCTTCCAAGGTCGTCCACCGGTCAGTACTCAAGACTAACTCATCGACAGTTACCTTGGAGGGTGTTCCGAAGGAGGATTGGGTCAAAGTAATGTACCAGCTTTATCTTCTACATTATGTTGAAAAAGTATGATAGGATTGAGTATAGGGATGCACACGATAATCGACATTTTTGATCGATAATCAATAATGGATATTATTTCGATAATCGATAACCAAAATTCATTATCGGTAATCAAAATATTTAAATAATTGGTCAATGGTGACACGGACCAAAACTCTTAAGACGGAGATTATCTCACATTGTGCCATGCACTGGCTGGGCAAGATTTTTGTTTAGAAATGACTCGTGAGCTATCAGTCAGTAACGGAAGCCAAACACATGACAGCGAGGCAGCAAACAGAACGCGATTGTATTGTTTTGACTTACACTTGCCACACTTGAGATTCCGCTTATAGGTCGGAACAGGCTTTGTTGGTGATATCGATATTATCAATAATAATAGTGATTCGATAATGACATTGATTTTTTGATAATCGATAGAGATACGTTATTTTCGTATTAACGAAAAAAATAAAAGTAACCTCAAAACGAGATTTTTAAATTTTTCTTGACGTTTCATGGTCTTTGGAAGCATTTGAAATGTTTTTTTTATTTCGCGAATTAACGCGAAAAACAGCTTTAGCAGCGAATAATGGCTCTTTCGCGAAATAAGCGCGAATTCTTCAGAGCGATTTCCCAACATTGCGTCGTCAAAAAATGGAAATTCTGAACAATGTTGCTTTGATGTTTTGTGTGCGCTGTTGTGACGTAGACCCTACGCAGTGTCGTGTCGTCGCTCCGCCCACATCCGCGAAGCAACCTAGAGTCCTTGCTACCCATTGGCTCACTGCCGCGCCCAAGCGCCAATCAGAAGTGTTGTTACTTGTTCATGTTGTTTGTTTTGACTGATTTCTTGTTGATCTCGAGTGTGAGTGTCGAGCAGTCGTTGCATCGTGTTTAATTGTTTCGTAAAGTCGACGTAATGGGACGCACAAAATCAATTACAATTCAGCGGAAAGCAGCGTGTTTTAAGTACGACGACTTCTATGTCTGTGAAACGAACATTTGCCTACGGTTAGCCTGCTTGGCCTCAGTTCTAAGCTTAGGCCAGCTTTTGAGGTTAAATTTCAAAGCTCTTTCCCTAGGCATAGTTCCTAGGCTGCTAAATCTGTATAAACCTAGACTTTTGTATGCCTACTGAAGCCTGGGGTAGGCCCTAGGGCTAGGGCAGGGCCTAGGTATGCCTAGAAATCAAATCTCCCAAGCATGGGCCTAGAACCTAGGCCTATGCTAGCCTAGCCCCAGGCTTTTTTGTAGACCTACTTAATATTCCTTTGGGCTCAAAGCCTAGGCCTAGCTAAATCTCTAGGCTTGTGATGAATCCTAGGTCGACTTGTGCAATGCTCTCGTTTATCCAGTAGGCTGTAAAGACATTCATAGTAAGCCTACCAGCAGAACAAATTAGGCCTACTGCCCACAATCTGTCTCTCTTTTCACAAGGCCCGGAATACTTAGCCTCCACCCTCTATAACAAACTTCCAAACCCCATCAAAACCTGCCCCCCACTACATTCCTTTAAACATCACCTTAAATTATTCCTCACTGCCAAAAGTTTTTACTCCATTAGAGAATACCTCAGTGAGTGAATCTCCTTACTTCAACTGGCTTAGGCCTATGCCGTGGCCTAGTATTAATCACCTATTCTCAAATTTATTTGTGTACTGGGTAACTCTCTGGTATTATATTGTACTCCTATTAATAGGTACTGACAGTCCAAACCAGTGTGCCTGGTATGGCTAAATTAGTATGTATATATTTTGTATATTTGCTTAGTGCTTAATGCTTAATGTAGTTCTTTTCATTGTATATTACCTAATTGTATAATACCTAATTTAGTCACTAGGCCTATCCTAGTTTTACATAATCTTGACGATGCCTATATGTATACATTGTATAGATCAAATGGTAAATAAATACTCTACTCTACTCTACTGCCGTTAGAGCAGAGGCCTAGGCCTACTTTTTCACCTTCTACTCTTAAAGGCATTAAATCACAATGGATGAAGTATTTTTTTAATACAAGAAGGTGTACAAAAAATAAGAATGCCGGACATTTTGGCAACCTTGGATGAGGCCTATACCCTATACAACGGTTTGTTTTGACGCGCGCCTGGGGGCATGTGACGCGGGTGGATGGGGACCTGCTGAGCTGACAAAGCCGGCCGGGCGAGGGTAGACACTCGGTTAGAACACGTGTTGTATTTAGTAAGGGGTTGACATTCTGTGTGGATGGAGTGTTCGCAGATTTGTTCTAGCACAGTGACAGCTCAACAAGTGTTTCATGTACTAATTTAATTAATGTGATAGTGAATAGCATTACAAGGTTTGTCGAGATATGTGAAGAGTACGGATGGCTCAGTGACTTCAGTTAACAAACATGCCTATATAGTTGAAGTGTGGATTTTGTCTTCTTTTAGGTTCTAGTAGTTTTTAAAGTTAGTGATACGTGTGTCATACAAAGAGACGGCAAACATACCGAATAATTATTAGTTTTATAAATAATTACAGTGACTACAGTTAACAAACATAGTTGGAAGTGTGGATTTTGTCTACTTTTAGGTTCTAAGTTGTTTTTTAAGTTCGTGATAAATGAGTCATACAAAGAGACGGCAAACATACTGAATAATTCTTAGTTTTATAAATAATTAATGTGTGACGCGTGAGTGTTTAAATGTGGATGTATTGGACAACAAAATCAAAATCAGGTTTATGATACAGAAATGTGGTTTTCATATAATTCCGTGGGTTAAAATCGTGTTACAAATGAATACACTGTTCTAATCCTTACAATGATAAAGAAATCATTAAAGTCGAATCACTTTTAGTCAAAGAGTCCACAGTACTCCCGTATGCGACTTGAAATCCTTTAGATATATCGTTGTTCTTTACACGTGGAGAGTAACTAGGAAAACGCTCAGTTGGACGCGTTGTTGAGCGAGCATCGGTACGTGCAACATGACCCGAGTACGACATTCCCATAAGGCCCACCACACAGTGTAGGCCTAACTGGATATTGACATTGTACACTATATACTATTCCAACATCTTTGCATTGTACTAATTCACGTCATGCTTTCCAAAGTGTATCTTCGTATCTACACTGCCTCCTTCATTTTTTAACATCATTTTTCGAATTATGATTACCATTAGCTGAAAATTTGCAAAATATTACCATTAGCTGAAAATTTGCAAAATAGGAGAGAATGTTGTACTTATTGACCCTGCAAAATTTCATAACGATCGGAACATTTTTATTTTTTTATTTATTTTTTTATTTTATTTTTTATAACCAACGATCGGATTTTGTTCAAAAACTATACAGCAACCCGCATAGGTGGTATGTACATGTGTAAAAAATTTCAGGTCGATCAGAGAAACGGTGCGACCTGTATCGAAGCAGTAACAGAAAAAAAAAACAAAAAAAAAACAAAAAAACAGACATTCGAGCCATAAGTGGAGACGCTCGCTACGCTCGCTCAACAAAAACTGTTGCCTAGCAGTGTTGAGAGAATGAATGTTAATAATATGCTCGAACCCATCATGGATAGTAATACAATCGAAATTAGCACGCAATTTTTTTATTTTTTCCGATTCGTGACAATATAAGCACTCTGTGTCGGTATCCATTGATGTACATTCATTACAACTACACCATTTAAGATCACCTTTCCTGCCACTAAACTGTTTTATCCAGGCTTCTTTTTCTTAATTTTTCTTGAGATTTTTCCTCTGTTCACTTTCTGTGTATGAAGGCTCGAAAATGAAGGGAGCTAATCCTAACACCCTGTACATAGAACAAACACTTTTCAACTGACCCGTCCTGTGCCCGATGGTATTGAATGGGCGGGCAGTGAGCGGCCGCATTTACTCGAGTCGATCGGTAGCGAAGCTCTGTAGCCATCCAGCTACGTCACGGGTGGTGACGTCACGCACCATACAATTTCCACAATATTGGTCGTACCATGTTTAAATATTGACCGATTTAATTCATTTTTTTTTCTAAATTCTTAAAATAAATTTAGGTTTAACATAAGTAAGCAACAAGTCAATGTGATAGTATGGCTTTAAGGTGCTAGGGCTAGCTAGGTCCTAGCATAGCCTACATACAGTAAGATCTCTCTTATCCGATCTCCTCTTATCCGATGTTCCGTGTTAACCGAGCCGCCCAAAAAAAAAAAAAAAAAAAAAAAAAAAGTTTAAAAACGAAAAAAAAAAAAAAAAAAAATTACAAACGCCCGCCCCACTTTTTTAAATGTACTCGCATACATTTGTAGGCATGCCTTACGAGTGAGTGCAAAGAAGATAGATCGGCGATATATCTCGACTTTCGAGCAGTGTGCATCAGTGTACTGAGCGTATAGAGTTCAGTGGTCAGTGTGCGTCGGGCGCATCGCCGGTAAGCGTCAGTGCCACCCACTGAGCATATAGAGGTCAGTGTGCGTCGCGCGCCTGCGCGTGCGCATACGATCCAGCCATCTCACACACAGCTGTTCAAAGATGGTCGTTGTGGAACTAGATGCAATCATGTTTCAACCGATTCACGAAATTCGTAATCACGACGCATTGAATTGTTATTCCTGGGCTTATCTTATTTCTTTCCCAGACTTATCTTGCGTCGTGAGCTTCAGCGCGGGCATAGTAGTGAGAGGTTTTCCCACATGAGAAAGAGAGCTAGGCCTAGGCCTATGTTTGCATTGTAGGCCTAGGCCTACTGCGTCGAGTTTAGGCCTAGGCCTAGGCCTAGACATACGTTTTTATTACGACATGTAGGCCTAATTGTGTACGTGTGTTCGTGAGCTTGAATTACAAGCTATTAAATCATTTAGTATACCCTGTATGAAGTGTATCGTGTGTATTTTATGTTCCTTTATCCATTACATGTGTCATATATCATTTTACCACATCAGGCTATGCTACGAGAGCAAATAAACAATTGATCCGCGCCATCCGAGTTTTTCGCAAATCCGAGGTGCCCCCGGTCTCATCCAACTCGGATAAGAGAGATCTTACTGTATATTCGCTGTGATGAAAATAATTTAAATATAAATATTTAATACTGAGAATCTTGTCTATGGCACGGTAATTTGCAAAGTTCATGCTGTTAACAAAGAGTGCTACGGTAGACGAAGACCTAATATTTTTTGCATCGGTTCGGCTAATTTCTAGGCCTAGGGGCTACACTCTCAAACTTCATGAACAACTTGCAAAATACTCCATTCATATTCATATTGTGTACATCAATTTTAGCCACAATCCCTCGATTTTGGCCTTTTAATTCCCGAAAATCCCATTTTTGTTAGTTCGCTATTTTGTTCGCTAGAACTTTCGAAGAATTAATGCTATAAATTGCTAAATTTCAAATAATTAATGCAAAATTTCCTGAAAATTAATGCTATAAAAACTTACCTCTAATAATCGATAATGAAAAAAGTAGTAGTATGTGCATCCCTAATTGAGTACAACATTGGCATAAGAATAGGGATGGACGAACCTTGATTTCTGAGTTTTAAACCGATCTCGAACTTGTGTAGCAAAAAAGTTCTGAATTTCAAACTCAAACCAACTCTTACAAATTTGTTTGAAAAATGAAAACAAGTGGCCATTAGCCCACAAATTGGTGGGAATGGAGAACTGTTACTACTTACTTTAAAGATTGAATTGTAAATAAAATGCCATATTAACTAATATGCTAATACATTTCGGTATTGGAATTGATTTTAACGTGCATAATATGCTATTTACTCCAGAAATGGAAGTCATTTCAATTTTCAAGTCAAAGTTTGGGTAAAGTTTGAGATTTTAATAAAAAAGAAAAACAAGCTCATGAGAGTGAAGTTCAGAATCAGTTTTAATTTTAAGCTCAATTTCAGCCTTAAGTTTTCAAAGTTTCCGAAAGTTTTTACCAGAATTAATTTCGTCTACCCGGCACCTCCACCAAATTTACGAAATTATGCATTTTTTATGTGTCTTTTGATATGGATTTGAAGTATTTTGAGCTTACTCTCGTTCAAACGATTATTAAGATCTCACAATCGCGTTGTATGACCCGGCGCCTCCACCATATCTACCAGCAAGTATTAATTTAAGTTCGACTTCGACCCGGCACCTCCACCAAAACTTTGAATTTTTTTTATTTTTTAAAATTTCGCGACCTAATTCGCATTTAAGGACATAATTGCTAATTTCGCCACTAGTTCGCGGTATCAACTAAAATTTCGCGAAATTTCGCGAATTGGAAATTGGTACCATTCTATCACAATTCATGAGATTCATGTGCAAACTGAATTTGAAGGGATTATTGCAACTTTAAAAAAATTCGCGAATTTCGTTGTCACCATTTTTGCACATCTCTACTAATTGAGTACAACATTGGCATAAGAATAGGGATGGACAAACCTTGATTTCTGAGTTTTAAACCGATCTCGAACTTGTGTAGCAAAAAAGTTCTGAATCTCAAACTCAAACCGAACTCTTACAAATTTGTTTGAAAAGTGAAAACAAGTGGCCATTAGCCCACAAATTGGTGGGAATGGAGAACTGTTACTACTTACTTTAAAGATTGAATTGTAAATAAAATGCCATATTACCTAACTAATATGCTAATCCATTTCAGTATTGGAATTGATTTTAACGTGCATAGGCCTAATATGCTATTTACTCCAGAAATGGAAGTCATTTCAATTTTCAAGTCAAAGTTTGGGTAAAGTTTGAGATTTTAATAAACTACGAACTCGAACTTTAAATTTCAAACTCGAACAAAACCAAGCTTCTAAAAAAGTTTTGAACTTCAAACCGAAAACGAACGTTCGTCCATAATTAATAGTGTTAATGCCAATAGGGAAGGCTCACCAGTTTTAGATATTAGCGCTGGTGTACAGAATCAGTAGATATTCACTTAAAAACACCATTGCCGGAGTTAATAACAATCCAAAGTAAATATTGTACTTTCTATTCCACAGAGGTACGGTACAAAGTTTTACGTTTACTCTTTCCCGCGCTTTTAGTGTGAAAAGACGTGTTACGTCATAATCCTAAAGACATTGTTGGTTAGGAATGGAATTGACCACTGTCTTCTAGATCACGAAGCAAAATTCGCTGCTCGGCCGTTCACCAGCTTGTGTTAAAACAATAGTTCATTGTTGACATTTTCTTTATTAATGTTATCATAAAACCATTAATCGTTAAAAATGTGTATACAAATGTTACAAATGTACAAATGTTATATCTTGTTATACAAATTATTGTTTATTATAGTGGTCCCAACGAAAGAATGCAGGTGGCTCGAAATTGTTTTCCCATCATAACAACTTTGTCAATTCGATTCACGCTAGTTCAGCGTGGATCTTGCACACGGAGGAGCCCTGTGATCTAGCTAGGGGTGTGCGAAGCTTCGAAATTATCGAATCCGAATCGAATCGAATCTTTTAGTATTCGAATTCGATTTTTTGGTCGAATCCGAAATCGTAAAAATTTGAAGTATTCGAAAATTCGAATCCGGCGCCAAACTCCCGAGAAACACGCAAATAAATCGATAGGTTGATTTTAAAGTTTACAATCAATCAAGAAAACGCGATGTTTTTTTTGTACGTAGCATTCGAAAAACAACAGGCGCTGCGCTCTCTCCTCTCTTCTCTCTTGGACGATGCTGACAGGCTGCCTGCAGACGTTGCGCAAGCAGACGGCGCAGCGCACTCTGTCTCTCTCACTAACGAGAGCCCTAGCCAGCCGGCTGCCAGCTCAGATGATAGGCGGGCGCCGTGTTTACGTCAGTCAGTCTCCCTTCACATAGTGATGCATTTGCATTATGTGAACGATGCCCATCTCCGAACTCGTACGTAATAATAAGTGCGGCTCTATGAAATGGCCAGAAGATACAATAAATGTTATGTTTTGGCCTACTAATGTGCTCTTAAATGACAACAATAAGTTTCCTTGCGATGTTATCTTGAAAAGTAGAACAATGCCAAAAGATAAGATAGGCCCGAGGCCTACCGCGCGAGATAAATACTTTGCGTTCAGAGGAGGCTGGATGGATGAAGTGTTGTTGATTGGCTGAAGATGTCACGGATCTCGAAAACGTGGTAAAAACAATGAAAAACAGCAAGGGACCATGAAATTATGGCATTTCTTTATGTTACTTGTTCCATGTGAGGTAAACCAATTTTGAATTCGGATTCGCGAATCTTTTTGCTTGGGATTCGAGATTCAGATTCAAAATTTAAAAATGGATTCGCACACCCCTAGATCTAGCCCAGATAATTTTTGCTTGCGTTGGTAAAAGATATTTCTCTTTATACACCAAGCGACATTCCTTTTACCGCGCATTCATTCTACCCCCAGGGCCCCACCTACCAAGCATCTGCATTCTTTCGTTGGAGCAAGTATAGTATTTCTTAATCATACTACAAACAAATTTTATTCCAAAAGTGATTCTAGACGTAAGATAATCATCAAAAATGCTGTTTTTTCAATGAGCACACGGGGATTGGTTGTAGGGTCATGGTAGGGTTACTTATGACGCATTGCCCTGTTTTTCACGCCATTATTATGCTAAAACTTTAAGCTCACTTTTATGACTACAAATATTTTTAAATAACGAAAATGTTATATTTATGTATTCAGAAACTGGCCCGGAATATAGTAGAATAATAAAAAAACTTTGTGAGTCTTCCCTATTTAAACGTGAAATAACAATGCTATAGTTCACAGCATAAGTAAGGATTGATCCATAATTTTAAGATGCTTATTGTGGCCATAGTTCAATGCTGATAACGTTCTGCACAATTAATTTATAGAGAATCTAGATAACTCTAATTCTGTTTTATAGTTTTGAAGTGCTTAAATGGAATATTTTCCGCCATTCTTTTCTCACGATCGTTTATCGGAAATATTAGTGATATAGACGTAGACCAATTATGGGTGTTTATTTTCGACGCCGTGTATTCACGTTCTCTGTTTCCCGCATCCAAGTCTATTATTATAATTTTGAAAGCTTTTACACCCAGTTAGCAACATACAAAGATTCTGAATTGAATACAATTAGCATGCAGACTAGGGCTGCTTTTTGCCGTCACAGTACACACGTAGTAGGCCTAGCATCTGCATAGGTCATCAATGATGTGATGTGACGCTTGGGACTGGGCCTAGCCTACATGTACGCTAAGGCTAGGCCTAGGCAAAGGCCTAGGCAGTCCTAGTTAGTCCAGTTATAATGCCTTTTAAAACAGTTTATTTTAATTTTCATTTATCAATAATCATTTTTTCCCCACATATTTTCAGTTCACTACTTGCATTATATTCGGAACGATACGGTAATATGGTCCATAATACTAGTTCAAGCCAGGCCTTGACCATCTTCCATTTCACTTTCTTTTATGACGAGTTTTTCCAGTAGATCTTGCCACTTTCTCTTACTCTCCTATATAAATATTTGTCATCAAACCTTTAGCCCTACTTGTGACTTATTGCACAAACCATCGTAAATAAAATATAGTAGGACTATGGATATAAATATATGTAATGTTACAGCAGTTCTTTTGATGTTCTATATCACTAGTATGTGAATGCTCTTTATGTCTTTCTAGGTCAATCCTGGCACTGTTGGTTACTACCGCACCCAATATCCCCCAGACATGTTGGAACAGTTCCTGCCATCTATACGAGACAAGTCACTGCCGCCTCTAGACAGGTTGGGTCTTCTGGATGATCTCTTTGCCCTGGTAAGCTGTTTGTGTACTTTTCATTATTCGTACATTCATTCATTATTTATTTATGTGGATAAATTTAACACATTTTCCTTTTTTCACAAAACCTACCATAGAGATGCTAGCCCTAATACTAACTAAACCACTGCCTCCTAGATGTTCGTCGTGGCTCCTCGTTCCCTGCCTGTCCATGCGCACAGTGTTAATTGTTGTCCAAAGCGCTAGTTACCGTCCCCAAGAGCTTTCTTTTGTTTTTGATGTTGTCATCACATTAAATGTCATCTCCCATGTATTTTACTGTTCAATCCAACTAAATTGAATGTTTTAGATCGTATTTTGTATACGTACATCACTTATAATGGTTTGCAGAATAGTAATATACAAATTTGTCTAGTTTTATTATGCTGGTAATTAAACAAAAAGTAGATATTGATAACTTTGTTGTTGATAATATAAGGCAAGGGCTAATAGGCATGTTATGTTAATTGTATCTATAGGGCCTATGCCTCCTATTCCTAATCACAGGGTTGCCACCAAGAAAAAATAAAAATCCTGTTTGAGCAGATCAAAAATCCTTAGAAATCCTTAAATGAAACACCCAAATCCTTAAAAATCCTTAAAATGCCTAAATGTACCAATTTCGATCTACGATATTGATATATATCATAATGTAATTGTTGTAAAAAAATTGAATATATAATTTTTTTATTTTTTTATAGAGTAGGTAGGCCTATTTTTAATAAATACATTTTTAAAAAATGTATAAAGAGTCTACCCACTCAGTTATATAACTGATTTTCAGTGGGGGACAGTAAATCAAAGCGACCAAGCCAACCTGTAGGCCCCGAATCAATCGGGGAAAAAAATGATTCGAGGCCAAATAGGGTTGATAGAATGATAAGGTATCACCATAAATGCATATTTTTACGATCTCACAACCGCGTTTTATGACCCGGCACCTCCACCATATGCACCAGCCAGGTTAATTTAATTTAGACTACCTACCCGGCACCTCCACCAAAATTCCAAAATTTTGCATTTTTGGTGTAAATTTTGATATTTATACATCGAAAATATTCCCACTTATCAATATCGCATTGAAATATAGATTTTTTGACCAGCCCTAGTTAAAAACGGCGTAAAACGTAAAAAAAAATATTTTTTTTTTTAATCTGTAAATTGGACTAAAAATCCGTGTATCCGTTTTGCACCCTCAAAATCCGTTAAAACGGATAAAATCCGTAAAAACGGCAACCCTGCCTAATCATATTAAAAATCAATAGGCTTAGGTAGCCTACTCGAGCCCTAGTCTTGACTAGGCCACGAGCTAAGCAATATAACTTTCCATCAAGCAGTGGCGCGTGATAAGGGGGAGTCTGGGGCCCCCCTTATTGCCACCGGGCCTGGGTGGCACAATTTCCTTATTTCCCTGTAGTTCATGCAAAGAAAGGCCTACTTGTTTTAGATAATGGCATCCCGGTATCTTACAACTTCTTGCACGCACCATTGCCTATTATGAAGAAAAACACAGCTCAACTCTGGCATTATGACATTTTAATCGTATGCAGATCGTATGTAAACAACGAAAACAAAAGAAAGCTCTTGGGGACGGTAACTAGCGCTTTGGACAACAATTAACACTGTGCGCATGGACAGGCAGGGAACGAGGAGCCACGACGAACATCTAGGAGGCAGTGAACTAAACAAATACTAATCCTTGATTCAGGTTTAATTAAAGGTTATACCGGTATATATTATACATACTAATATATATTGCCTAGCCCTACCATTTTTTGTATCTTTTACTTAGTAGAATCTTAAAGTAAAATACTTAATAGATTATTTTTTATTTTATAGATATTATTTCACCCTCTCTCTTAGGAGAAGGTTATATCAGTGCTATAGTACAAAGTGAAATAAATGATTATTATTGTTATAGTTACGGTATAGCCAAGGACCAGACCAGGGTCAAGTTTTGGTGGCAGACAAGTGGGAGAGGGGAAACCATGGGCGCTTTGATACGCGCCACATTTGGTTTAGACGCCACTCATCTCGTAATTAGTACAAACACGGACGAAAAAGTTGTACTGAAGCGTCCATGGTTCCTCTCTCTGGTTGACATTGAGCAACCTACGGTCCGATTTCAGTTGCATGCATATGCGCATGTATGGAATGTCGTATCAATCAGTGTTCTTTTCCGCTTGATGTTACTCCGATTCCATGAATGAGTCATCGTACACTTAAAACATACGTGCCCTTTCACCAAGCAATAATACTTTGCCGAATCATTTGACACCCATGACGATAAATCATCATCATCATCATCATCATCATTCATAGCCGCGGGTAGCCTGGGTATCGATCGAGGGTACCTGGGTACGAAAATTTCCGGGTATTGACATTCCTAGTTTAAATCACAACCGATTTTGCCCATTTGTTAGCAGTTTGAAGTACAGTAAGATCCCTCTTATCCGATCTCCTCTTATCCGATATTCCGTGTTAACCGAGCCGCCCCCAAAAAAAAAAAAAAAAAAAAAAAATTAAAGTTTTAAATACGTAAATAAAACATAAAATAATTACAGACGCCGCGCCGCACTTTTTTAAATGTACTCGCATACATTTGTAGGCATGCCTTACGAGTAGGGATGACATCGGGTACCCGGTTCCAGAAATTACCCGGAGCCGATTTTAAGATCCGGGTATATTTCGCGGCCGTTTATAGACTAATTCACCAGTTTAAATTACGCGCTACGTGGTTGCGGTCTTTCCCGCGGAGCGTGCCCGCTGCCTAAAGAGTAATTGGAGTTGACGACAGAGCGCGTTGTAAGCTATCACGTGCTTCCGTCCGTCTCGGCGAGTCGCGCCCATGCCACGAGTGAGTGCAAGAGAGAAAGATGCGGCAATAAATCTTGGACACCGCCGTCTGCGCAGTACGAGATGCGCGTACGATCCAACCAACTCACACTCACAGCTGACTGACAAAGATGGTTGGGTGTAGAAGTAGAATTCGCAATGCAATCATCTTTCAACCGATTCACGAAATTCGTTATCACGACGCATAGGATTGTTATTCCTGGGCTTATGTTCTTTCTTTCCCAGGCTTATCTTGCGACGAGAGCTTCAGCGCGGGATATAGTAGTGAGAGGTTTTCCCACATGAGAAAGAGAGCTAGGCCTAGGCCTAGCCTAGGCCTATGTTTGCATTGTAGGCCTAGCCTAGGCCTACTGCGTCGAGTTTAGGCCTAGACATACGTTTTTATTACGACATGTAGGCCTAATTGTGTACGTGTGTTTGTGAGCTTGATTTACAAGCTATTAATTCATTTAGTATACCCTGTATGAAGTGTATCGTGTGTATTTTATGTTCCTTTATCCATTACATGTGTGGCTAGGCCTATGCTAGGCCTACGAGAGCAAATAAACAAATGAAACGCGCCATCCGAGTTTTTCGCAAATCCGAGGTGCCCCCGGTCTCATCCAACTCGGATAAGAGGGATCTTACTGTACACTGGTCACGGATGTCTGTTGTGTATGACTGCGAACAAACATTCATTTAGCAGACAGATGTTGTCACAACAAAGAGTCGTTTGACTTGTGTTGTAAAACTTTGTTCCTTGCGCTCACTCGTCTAATAAATAAAAATACATTGAGTGTTTGTATTCTATGCGCGCAGGTCCAGGCTGGTCAGTCTCCGACTGTCGAGGTGCTGAAATTGATGGAGGCTTTCTCGGACGAAGACAACTTCACCGTCTGGTCAAACATCAACAGTTGTCTAATGAAGCTCTCGATCCTACTGAGCCACACCGACTACGATCACCTGTACAAGGCCTACGCTCGACGGCTGTTGGCGGGAGTCTACGCGAAGCTCGGGTGGGAGGCAAAGAAAGACGAGAGTAAGTTCAGGGGAATATTTCAGGCCTGTATTGATCTCCTTGTTTATCAAGTGGTTTTTGATTGGCTGAAGATGTCACGGAGTCTTGAAAACGTGGTAAAAACAATGAAAAATACTTGATTATGCTCCCAACTGTCGCCTGCGAGATAGTGAGTGTGCGCTCAAGACCCCACCTAGGCCTACCATGTCTGGTGTGTTCACGCGGAAGGGCCCCTCGCTTTTTTTAATTATTATTTTTATTACGTTTTCCCGCCAAAAACATTTAAAACTATAGCCTACTTTGAAAACGTTTTAGGCGGGTTTAACACTATAAGTGATTTGATGCATTTCTTTAAATTAAACCATTTAATTTGGATTAGGGGCCTACATATTGGTTGGTCAAGCTGAAAGATTTGCGACTTAATTTTGGGGGATTATTTGTTAATTCAAAGGGGACTGTTGTACTTACCCATGGTGGTATATATCTTTAGGTGGTGATTTCACTGCCAGAATTCTGTGGTCGCTTAATGCACGCAGTGCAGGCGGTCGCCGACAGAATGCGCGACGTGTCAGGTGGTAGTCACGTGACATAGAACTTACAAGATGGCGGCCTTAGGGACCAATCAGATGGCTCGAATTCGGAAATTCGAATGTTCCGCCTACGGATCTGAATGCACGGCCTTCAATAAAGTGCATACACACCGCCATCTCTCGAGGTATTAAGAGTCGATAAAGAAGTTTGGAAAAACTTCTTTATCGACTTTCTTGTCACGTGACTACCACCTGACACGTCGCGATCCTGGCGGATTCCGTCTGAACTGCGTGCATTAAGCGACCACAAAAATAGCATTGCTGGATACGCAAGTGAAATCACCTAAAGATATATACCACCATGTACTTGCCTATGTTGGTTCTCTTCAATCACATAGCCTACAGTTTGTAGCCTACTCAAATTTTTGAGTGTGAGTCGAGTTCACGGCGACTTCAAACAAATTCGAGTTTAATTTATTTTGAACTCGAATATACGAGTGTCTGTAAAAACAGTATTTTCATGTACCAACCCGTCAAAAGTTATGTGTTTCCTCCATTAGATAGCAGCACACGCAGCAAGTTTGTGATACACGATAGGTAGAGGTAATGAGAAATGGTGATATAAAAACCCAAATTTCACATTTTTTGTGATTTCAAAAAATTGTCAAAAAGTTACTAAAAAATAATAATAATAAAAAAAAAAATATATGCACTTGTTATTTTGGTGGACTATTTTCGCGGAATCCGTGATACGCGCCGTTATTTTGGAGGTTTATTTCCGTGAAGCCATGACGTCACGGTACCCCGCCTACCGCGCGCGTAATATTCGGTCTGGACCGGCACCTCCACCAAAACTGGACCGGCACCTCCACATCACTTCACATTTTGCACACTTAGGTCCAATTTCGCGATTTAATTCGCGTTTTGACCAGTTTGATACAATTTCGTGTGTTATTTCGCGCTATACACGAAATTTCGCGAAATTTCGCGAAATTCGCGTTTTCAAAATGTGTTTTTTCCATCTCTAAATGATGTAATTCGTCGACAATATTACATTTTAGGCAATAAAAAGCACATTTAAAAAAATTCGCGAATTTCGTTATCACCATTTTTCACTACCTCTAACGATAGGTCAAACTTCTTCTGACTAGGGGTGTGCGAATCCATGTTTTTCATTTCGAATCCGAATCGAATCTTTCCGAAGATTCGCGAATCCGAAGCAAATTCGAATCCTTTCCAATGGAATTTTGCGTAGCCTATCGTTATAAAAAGGTGCAAAAATGTTTTTTTTTTAAGTTTGAAAATTCGCGTCTTAAAAATAAAAATTGGAGATCTTTCGTTATTAAAAAAAAAAAAAAACAATTTGAGAATGCGCAACTAAAAAAAAACGCCTAGTTTAAAATTATCAGCAGGGGCCTATCACAAATTCCAGGACAATTTTGAATTTATGATTAATATAAGAGAAAAACAAGCACATGAGAGTGAGAATCAGTTTTAAATTTAAACCCAATAACAGCCTTCTGTTTTCTAAGTTTCTGACAGTTTTTATCAAGAGATTAATTTCTACTACCCGGCACCTCCACCAAAATTACGAAATTATGGATTTTTTGTCAATACCTATTTTGATACGAAGTATTTTGAGCTTACTCGCGTACAAACGATTATTACGATCTCACAATTGCACTATGACCCGGCACCTCCACCATATGTACCAGCCAGGAGCCCAGGAAAAATTTAATTTTGACTACCTACCCGGCACCTCCACCAAAACTTTGAAAAAAGCTTTGTTTGAAATTTCGTGACCTAATTCGCGTAAAAAGACATAATTGCTGCCTAATACACGCGGGAATACGGCGGGTAAACGGCGGGAAATTCAAATTTTCGAAAACTTGAATCTGCTACAATTGACTCAAATCTAGGGGTGTGCGAGTACTCGAAATGTCGAGTTTTTTTGAGTTTTTTTTTATACTCGACATCGAGTCGAGTTTGGTTTTAGGCTCGAAGTTTTCGAGTCGAGTTTTAAACATATGAAATCCTATGAAAACTGAAAAGAACCATCATCACAGTAGGGCTAGGCCTACGTACAGAGACCTGGGCCTAGGCTTATTACAACCTAGGCCTACTACGTGTGTACTGTGACGGCAAAAAGTAGGCCTTGGCCCTAGAGATTGCGTGCTTTCAAAATTATTACGATAAACAACAACGGAGACTTGGATGCGGGAACCGGGAACAGGACTAGGCCTAACCTAGGCCTACACGGCGTTGAAAACAAAATTATCCTTTATTGGTTTCGTTGCGTCTTTATCACTAATATTTCAGATCAACTATCGAGAAGAAAGAATGCCAGTGAACATTCCATTAATGCACTTTTTAGTCAAATCCGAATCTGATTCGGATTCGAATTTCGTGGATTCGCACAGCGCTACTTCTGACATGAAACTCGTTATGATTGGCCGGCTGAACTTTGCGATATCCAATTGGAGCTAGCCATGATGTCACATGCGAGTGTTGATTGGCTGTCAGTTTTTGTGAAATCATTCATGAGATGGAGATAGATAGATAGATAGAGTATGCAGAAAAAAATATGCGGCGTTCTAGGCTTAGGCGCAATTTCTTCTCTGAAGCATTGGCCTAGCATGGAATACAAGGCCCTAGCTAGGATTACAAACTTAACATTGCCATACCAAAATGCTCCCAGCACTAGACCTAGGTCTGTACAATAGACCTAGCCTATGGCACCCTCCAAAATCAAGGTTAGTTGTAGGCCCCTAGGTCTCCATAACCAAAAATATTTAGCCCAGGAGATAGAGCAATGGTCAAACTAATCTCCCACCAGAGCGCAGAGCAATCGGGTTTTGGTAACAGTTGTCTGGATGTTGATAAAATAGGATTGTTTACAACATTTTGACGGCAGACGTATTATTGTTGTGGTGGGTGACAGATTTCCCACCAGAGTGCAGAACGATCAACGTTTGGTCACCGCCATGTGTAAGTTCTACTCTAACCACAATGTAAAGAGTCCTGTGATCAAACCCCGATCATGTGATCCTGGCGGAGAATCCGGGTGAACCAGCTTGGCATTGCCCTATATATGTCTAGTAGAAAGTCTGAAATGGAGAATACATTTTCTCAATTTGGAAATAAACTCGATTTGAACTCGGTTAGAACTCAAATTCTCGTACATTTTACTAAACTCGAATAAGAATTCTCCGTTCCAACAGCCCTACTTATTTTTTAAACATCTCTTGTGATAGTAAAACATTTTAGGCTATGGTGTTGAACAGGTCACCTGGTGACTCTCTTGCGATCCCTGGTGATCGCCCGGCTAGTCCACTGCAACGACGAGGGAGTGATCAAGGAGGCCCAGAGGAGGTTTACCGCACACATGGCGGGCACCACGGTCATACCGGCAGACCTACGCAGCGCTGTCTATAAGGCGGTGCTCGCAAAGGGCGACATCAACACTTACAACACCATGCTGAAGGTGAGGCACACTTGCTTGTGATGGGGTCACATAGACTATTAGAACTTGTGATTAAACTGGAAACATGAATTTTAAATATGTTTCAATGGGGGGAAAGGTACAGGACAACAGTTTGTCTTACCTTAGCATCTGTGTGACCTACATAGTTTAATTATCATAACCATTTAGTAGAACTTGTGATTTATGAAGTTGAAAAGCCTGAAATTCTATGATAAGTAGCCCTACACACATGAATTAACTACTAGTACCTACTTGTTGGATGAGCGTAGTGAGCGAAGCGAAAACTTCAATTTCACTGACCCCTCAAAAAATTTAGCTCCAATGTTTTTTTGTTTTTTTGTTTTTGTTTTTTGTCTGTTTGTTCGCACGATTCCGGGCAAACGGCATAAGCGATCTTGATGAAAATTGAAGGGGACCTTCGAAATCTCTGAACTTAGACGTGCCACGTTTTTGGGTACAATCGAAGAAATATTTCTCATGAATATCGCACTTATACGATTTTTTTCGATTTTTAGTGCGATATTTTCGTGACATTTGGGCCGATTCTGACCAAACGGGTGGGGCTACAAAGTTCATATTTTACATGGACATTAAGGTTATGGTGATGTAGTACTTAAAAAAAAAAGTTGAAAATGTTAACCAAAATCCATAGAATATAAACGTACTTTTACAATTTTTTCCCCGAATTTTAGTGCGATATTTTCGTGACATTTGGGCTGATTCTGACCAAACGGGTGGGGCTACAACATTCATATTTCACATGGCCATTAAGGTTATGGTGATGTAGTGCCTTTTGAAAGAAAAAGTTGAAAAAGTTAGCCAGAATCCATAGAATAAAGGTTTTACTTTTAATATGAGTTGTTTTTAGGTTTATTATAACAATTAACAAGTAACAATAGAAACACGACAACAATCACCTACAATGCGTTCAAAGAGCACTTGCAAAGGAAAAGTGGTCCTACGTAAACTAAAAACTTACAAAAAAGCTCATCCATCAACGCGGCGGGACTTAAGCGTTTTTCTAGTTACTTGTTATGAACAGAATTTAACCAACTCTCTACCCTTGTGTCAAATTCTAAGTTCATACCTTAATTAAAAAAACACATTTAAATGAGCTTGATTCCATTATTTATGAATAAAACTAGGCCACCATAATAAGGAAACTTCTTGCAGCTGGCTCCCATTTTGTGAATAGGGAAGACTTGCAACTTTTTTTATTATTCTACTATACTTAAAGCCAGTTTCTGATTACATAAATATGAAATTTTCGTTATTTATTTATAAAATATTTTCAGTCATAAAAGTGAGCTTATTAGTACACGTAATAATGGCGGGAAAACAGGGCAATACGTCATAAGTCATCCTACAACCAATCACTGTGTACTGCTTAAAAAACAGCATTTTTGCTAGTTATCTTATAGAAGCCCTTTTGGAATAAATTTGATATAACATTTGCTAATTTGTGTATACATTTTTTAGGATTAATGGTTTATGATTACATAAATAAAGTAAATGTCAATAATGGACTATTGCTTTATCAATATCATATGTTAATATTTATCATATTGTTTATCACATTCATAAATATCGCTTATTAAAAATGAAACTATATAACAGGTAGTAACTTTATAAATAAAAATCATTGGACTTTTCACTGTTAATAATATCTTTATTTTAAATTGATATATTTCAATTCCTTTACAGGAGTCTTTATCAAACTAAAGACTATAAAATAAATAAAGACTCCTGTAAAGGAATCGAAATATCGCAATTTAAAATAAAGATATTATTAACAGTGAAAAGTCCAATGATTTTGATTTATAAAAATAAATATCGCTGTTTTAGGGTTATGACGTCACACGTCTTTTCACAATAAAAGCGCGGGAAAGAGTAATCGTAAAACTTTGTACCTACCTCTGTGGAATAGAAAGTATTTACTGTGGATTGTTATAAACTACAGTGATGGTGTTTTAAAGTGAATATTTCTATTGATTCTGTACAGCAGCGCTTATATCTCAAATCAGTGAGCCTTCCCTATTATGTAGGGATGTCAAACCATAGGTCAAACGATATGAAAATTCATATCGATAATCGGGCGGAAATAAGAATAATATGATATCGCAATAATATTGTGCTAAAAAATACTGTGCCAATGTGTTTTAATAATAATTTGGTTAATGGTGACTAATATCATCATGACACTAGTGCCTACCTACTAACAAGTTGGTCTTTTTGTACAGAATGCTCATTACAAATATGGTCTGTTTGTCTTTGTAGCTTTATAAGGAAGAGGAACTACACGAAGAAAAAGACCGAATTTCCCGAGCTCTCGGTGCCATCACGGACATCAACATTCTAGAAAAAGTTCTCGAATTTGCCTTGTCGGTGAGTTAGCCTACTTGTAGGAGTAGGCCTCTTAAGTGTATCCCTATTTATTTGCTGTCACTGCCATAGACCCTTAATTAGTCTAAAAGATACACCTTTCAACTAAATTTTCAATTATTTTCACCACCAGTTCCCCACTTTTGGGTACGATACAAAAAACAAAAAAAAATCCTTTAACAATATTAGGCCCTACACTAACAATAACTTGCAAGAGAAATATTCCTTTATGTAGGTAATAATAATACTAGGCCTAATATTTGGATGCCTTTTAGTTTGTTAAAAAGTAGTTTCACTGTAACATTAGATTTATGTACTGTACTTGTGCCTCACTACCAGTTTGTCGACTGATTATTTCACCCTTGTTTTATCTTGTAATCATGTTTTGCTTGTTTCTGTCTTGTAGGATGAAGTGCGATCGCAAGACTCTGTGTTCGTGATCATTTCTGTCTCCTTGTCCACGAAGGGCAGAGAACTGGGATGGAAGTTTGTCCAACAAAATTGGAGTCAACTGACCACCAGATACCAGGTTAGTTCAACCTAGGTACTTGTCCATCCTTACCAATATTACCTGTTAGATGCCGTTCCTAGCTGGCTGTACTGGTAACCGAAGCTGCATTTGTAATTCATTTGTAAAGCTAAGCTTTACATACTTTATTAATCTTCTTTTAACCTTGCATTACTCACGTGGGGTATATATTACCCCAGTGCTACAAAATACTATGTTTCTCAGTAGTGTTCAACCTTACTGCCCTCTCCTTTTATGTATTCTTAAGTTACTCTATCTTTGATGTTTTTTTTTACAACTACAGTAAGACCTCGTTCATCCGAGCTCCGATTTTAACCGAGATTCCGTGTTATCCGAGCTGGATTTTGGTGCGTTTTTCTTTTTTTAATTAGACCAAAATGTTATGTACTTTACATCTGAATGTTATGCAGTATGCTGTTTACTACAATGACGTGTCACGTAAGAATCGCACAGCGCGTGAGTGGTAAGGGGGGTGGGGGTCGAGGGTAGGGTGCCAGAGAAAGTTGAGCCAGTGTTTTTGTGAGTGCTTGCCGCCGCCGCCGCGACCTTGCTCGAAGACGGCGGACGAGAGAGAAGAGAGAGAGGGAGGGAGAGATAAAATATGGCCTTGAAGACGACATGATAGAGGCCAGTCAAGAGATGACACGCGGAGGTAACCGCCCCCCCCCCCCCCCTCCTCCCAAGCCACGAACTACGTATCGATGTCATCATTAAGAGGCTGTTTATATTTATGTTCTTACTTCTTACAATGGTATTTCACAAGTTTTACACTTAAGAGGGTATGCTGAGGCTACAATGGAGGCGAGTTTAAGCGCTCAGCTTTCTGGATTTTTTGGGTAAACGGTTTATAACACCGTTATCAAATTTCACACTAACGTTTATTGAACGAGTGAGCGTAGCGAACGTAGTGATTTCCATTCGACTTAAACGGCCCTAATTGTTTTTCTGCGTGCGTGCGTGTGTGTGTGTGTGTGTGTGTACGTTAAAAATCAGCCGAATCGCTGAACAGATTGCGCTGAAATTTTAAACGGACATCCGGTACGAGTTTATTGAGAACAGCTAACAAAATCAGCAAGATTCATTGCGATTTAAACATACAAGAAATAATAAACTGAAAAATAGACTTCCAATGTTATGAAATTATTTTAACGACAATGTTTTAGATTTTGAAAAGATATTTTTTGTTTTTTATTTACCTGGCAGTGAAATGCCGTGTCCATTCAAGGTCTGTCGAATGTTTTAAGTCAAAGTAATGTTAGCTACTCTACTTTTATAACGTGGGCCTAGTCGGCCATGAAGCGTGTCAGGATAAATTAGTAAATAATAACACAGATAACGTAATTAAATAAGATTATCGTTTATATTTAACAAGACTGTATTTTACTTACACGTTTCTACTGCATTTCTCTCGTTGCTAACCATCCATCTAGTCAACAACTCTCATAATATACACACACTGCCTTGCTGTGTTGTCATATTTCTAACACTCGGCCTTCCTGCCAGATGATCGTCCTCGATCAGAAACGAACTAATTAAAATTAATATTGTTTAATTATGGAACAGGACGTGGAACTTTCTACAATTATTTACGGACGTATTCTTCAAGGTAAGCAGGTGGAGCTCGTACTCTGCGTTGGTGTCCTGGGGTATCGGTTCTATCCACTTGCTCCTCTTCAAGCGACTGGTCGGAAACCGAGGCTGCAGAGTCTTCGTCCGATGTTGCATCTTCTTAGGATCCAAACGCCAAGGTTTGAGTTGTGACACATGAACTGTTGTCACATAAAATCTTCCACCGTGTTGGGGAGCTAGTTGGGCGACCTTGTACGTGTCGTGTGGGTAGCAGTTCGTGATTACCAGGGGTCCCCGAACTTAGGCTGCGTCTTGGTGGGTTGACCCGTATGAGCAGGTGTCGTCTTCATTACTACTATCTCGCCTACCGTATACTTCAATCCTGCATACTTCTTCTTGTCGAAGGCCCGTTTAATAGATTCTTGTTTGTTTAGTATAGTTTGTCTTGCTTCTTCTTGCAACTGTACTGGTGACTCCCATTCGTTACTATCTAGATCGGTGAGTGATCGTAGCAACCCGTCGTGGAATCTAGGTTGGTAGCCGTGAAGAAGTTCGAACGCCGATTTTCCTGTGGTCTTGTTAATCGCGACATTGATGTCACATTCGACATGAGTTAATTTCTTGTCCCAGTCTCTATGATTGGGATCTTGTATGGCGATAGCAATTATTGGTACAATCGATCGATTGGCTCTTCTACTTGCCGTTTGCCCTGGGATTTTTAGTAGAATTCAAGTATGATGAATACCATCTTCCTGGCAGACTCTTCAAACTCTTAGACGTGAAGCACGAGCCTCGATCCGTGATGACTTGTTCTGATAAGCCCCTTTGTAATACAAAGCTATCAAATGCTTTTAGTACACCTTGTACTGACGTGTTCTTGGTTGGGTAAAGGTGAACATATTTTGTCAAGTTGTCCACAATGACCAACAAGAATTGATTACCCTTGTTACTTGTCTCGTTGTTAACTGCCTTGTTGTTAACTGCCTCGATGTTAACTGCCTCGTTGTTAATTGTCTCGTTGTTAACTGCCTCGTTGTTTACTGCCTCGTTGTTTACTGCCTCGTTGTTAACTGTCTCGTTGTTAACTGTCTCGTTGTTAACTGTCCTCGTTGTTAACTTCCTCGTTGTTAAATACACAACTCCATTCGTTTCCAGCGATCAACTACACTGTCTTCTCCGATAAACGTTCTGGTGAAACTCACCGTGAAAGTGTCCCAGTCGGTCAGCACGTCGCTTCGAGCTTGATACCAATGGCTGGCCGCTCCCGTCAGATGAGTTCGTGCTGACTCCAGTCGGAAAGTTTCATGCCAACGGTGTAGGTCGGCAGTAGTGTTGATAATATTCAACCACTCTGTTGCGTTCATTCCAGTAGGTTCTCCAGTGAAGTATGGAATCGTTTTATTGAGGTCAGGCATTACCTGATACGTTTGTCTTGTCACATCTTGTTGACGAGGTGGTATTTGAGATTGTTGACCACCAATACCCACATTTAGAATTAGCATATTCATCATTTCGTCACGTTTTCTATCTCGTTCAAGCATCATTTGAATCAGCTCACGTGTTGTCAGTTCTCCTGCTGGCTGAGCTCCAGCTTGCCCTTGAAAGTCGCCTCCTGGGCCTACATTAGGTTGAGCCCCAATTTGCCCTTGGACATCGCCTCCTACGTTAGGTTGAGCTCCAAATTTGCCACTTGGACATCGCCTCCTACGTTAGGCTGAGCTTCATCTTCATCAAGATAATTAAATCGTATCATCTTGTCTTGTGGCTTTTATTTTTTAGTCAACGCTGTCTGACAGATCGTATAGCCTACCACAAAATCGCGTACCGGTAACACGTTTTAAACACAAAACACACAAGTCTTCGGCACTTCACTTTTGAGAAAACAATCCCACTTCTGAAATGTTAGCTACTCTACTTTTATAACGTGGGCCTAGTCGGCCATGAAGCGTGTCAGGATAAATTAGTAAATAATAACACAGATAACGTAATTAAATAAGATTATCGTTTATATTTAACAAGACTGTATTTTACTTACACGTTGCTACTACTACTTCTCTCGTTGCTAACCATCCATCTAGTCAACAACTCTCCTAATATACACACACTGCCTTTCTGTGTTGTCATATTTCTAACAGTACCCCCAAATTCCGCTCGTAGATTGAGTAAACCTTGCAATGTTTTCACGTATTTCGTACTGGCTATGTTGACCATAGTAGGCCCTATTGCCACAGATGATGGACTTCACTGCGTTATATGCATTTCAAAACATGTTTAATAATTTTTTAAATACAATCTCGAAATTACATAATCTTTCCCGACCAGGGGATTGAACCCACGTCTCCCATATTTCGGCTATAAGGGCGCTTTAGCCAACTAGACCAGGGAAACGCCAAAGTCGTAGTTAGACGAGTGAGAGAGTCATGTGGTGAGTACCCGGGAACATATGCATTTAAGTTTGATAATTATATTCGTATAAATAATAGTTTTTTAAAGTTTAGTTGGCATACGGGGACGGGCGCGTCAACTGTAAGGTCATAATGCGCCTCTCTAGCCTATGATAGGCTAGGTAGGCCTAAGGTAGGGGGAAGAAAAGTAATGTAATCGGGTACAATGTTTTAGATTTTGAAAATATATTTTTTGTTTATTATTCGCCTGGCCGTGAAATGCCGTGCCCATGCAAGGTCTGTCGAATGTTGCACGTCAAGGTACCCACAAAATTCGCTCGTAGATTGAGTAAACCTTGCAATATTTTCACGTATTTCGTACTGGCTATGTTTACCATAGTAGGCCCTATTGCCACAGATGATGGACAACACTGCGTTATATGCATTTCAAAACATGTTCAATTATTTTTGAAATACAATCTAGAAATTACAAAATCTTTCCCGACCAGGGAATTGAACTCACTTCTTTCACATTTCGGCTACAAGGGCGCCTTAGCCAACTAGACTATAGGGAAACGCCAAAGTCGTAGTGAGACGAGTGAGCGAGTCATGTGGTGAGTACCCGGGAACATTTGCATTTAAGTTTGATAATTATATTCGTATAAATAATAGTTTTTAAAGTTTTGTTGGTATACGGGGACGGGCGCGTCAACTGTAAGGTCATAATGCGCCTCTCTAGCCTATGATAGGCTAGGTAGGCCCAAGGTAGGGGGAAGAAAAGTAATGTAATCGGGTACTTAACACATGGCTCACTCACTCGTTTAACAACGACTTTGGCGTTTCCCTAGTAAAGAATTAATCTATGTCATCCATTATGCGTATTCCTAAATTAATTCATGATTTTGAATTAAAATTTAGTAATATCACCAAAATTTACTCAATTTTGGTCAATTTCGGGAATTTATTCAGAGTGTACAGATTTTTTTAACACAAATTTGCATAATGGAACCCAACGTTTAAATCAATGTGAACGCGCAGGTTAATTTGGTTTTATCGTAAGATAAACGGTTTGGTGAGAATTTCCAGAATTGTAATCCTTGTTTTGGATTTCCCATTTTTTCAAGTTTTGAACTTATGTCTCGCAATGGATCTTTAACGCTTATTTTGTGCAACCAATTACGGATATCAATATAAAAGTACTTAATTAACATCCATTCAAAATTTGGTAATGATATTACCGACCGTTCAGCAGAAATCACCAACACCTGTTTGCGCGCATTTGAGTTGGGCCAAGCTCAGCGTACCCTCTTAAGCTATCACTTTCATATACTAGGGCCCTGCTGGGAGGAGTTAAAACAAGAAAGTCCGTATCATCCGAGTTTTTGGTCCATCCATCCACCTCGGATAATTGAGGTCTTTCTGTACCGGTACATGTTAGTCAGGGTTCTAAGTTTTTGCAAAACAAAAAATTAAGTTTGTTTGGTGTAAAGAAAAATGAAATGAAACATCAAATGGTAACAAAATTTAATTTTACCTCTATAATAATACAAGATATGTCAACAAATTAAAATGATTTAAAAAAAATGTATTGTACTAAGGAAATTTAATATTTTTCAATAGGAGGACCTACTACATAATTTTCAAGCAATTTCCCAAGCAAATTGTGTAAAATTTCAATAATTTACCAATTTTATTCACAAACATATTTTAATTGGTCTTGAAAAAAAAATCTTAAAACAGTAGTCAAGTATATTCCAATAAAGTAAAATATGTTAACCCTACATCCAAACACCATCACAACTCCAAAATACATTTATTTCAATTGTGAGGTAGGGTTGGGCTATATACTCCACGCAAGCAAGTACTGGCGTTAAAAATACGAGCCAATAATGCAGGTTAACTTTTTAAATTACATCTGATGGGATTACTGTTTTATTGTAGCCTATATGTAGGCTACAGAGGGACGTCACGACTATCCTCGTGATCGTGCATGAATGTGCATGCTATGGATAAATTGTAAGACTGGGCATCGAGATAATTTCGACATCAATTTTTTGTGTGGATTTTGTTAATTAGTTATGTGTATAAAAATAAAATGATCGATTTTGCAAATTTTGCAATTCCCGCTTAATACGTTCAAAATTCATAATAATAATAATAATAATAATAATAATAATTTCAAATTTCAGTAAATTAAATTATTGTAAATGTCGCAACTTGAGGTAGGCCTACTCGACAACAGTTGCATAAACACTTTGCTCGCGTAAGTTTGAATGGCCCGCCGCTAAGCGCTAGAGCGGCCTTGTATGTGTTGCCTAGCAACGAAGGACCACTCCTCCCCCCAGGCCAACCCGCCAAGCCGATCCGCCGACCAGCGCCGAGATAGCGCGCAATTCAAATTGACACAAATGCGAGACAAGTAAGTTTTATGTTGATATAGGCCTATCATAGTATGATTTCAAAGTGACAGTATTGGCGCGATGTTATTTTGACATGATATTATCGCGATCCGCGATATTAGTCTCATTTCGGTGCAATTTTATCAATATGAACAACATCTTTACTTAATGTTAGTAATTTACTTGTGAAAAAATCGAATATTCAAATTTTCGATATTGCGATGTGACATCGATTATTTGACTTTGATGTTGCTATTTAACATCGATGCCCAGCCTTAATAAATTCCTTAATTTTGTGTGATAATGTAGCTATCAGTCTCGCTTGACCGGTAATTGCGGCCTTTTCTTTTCACAACAAAATCCAGAGTTGTAAAGTAGCGCGCTAAAAGTAGCGCTCTACTGGTAGCATGCTACTTTCGTTCAGTAGCGCGACGGTAGCATGCTACTTTTAAAAACGTGGTAGCGTAGCGATTAGCATGCTACATTTTTAAAGTTGCAGTAGCAAAAATGCAGCGCTACTTCTTTTCCGTCCCCATTTTTTTCATTACGGACTACCACCCATTGAACACAACTGCACACATCCCAACCAGTCAAAGGTCGTAAATATCTTTCAAGGTCAATCGCCTCAGTCGTATAGTAAACATCCCTTCCCGCCTGCTGCCGCATACTTCACACAAAGATTAGGTGACTAATCTTTGCTTCACATACAAAAACTTTTTTTGTTTTTCTTTTTTAATGTTTTTTTCCTTCTTTTTTTTGTATTTTTTTTCTAATTTCCTTTTTTCCCCTTTCTTTTCTTTTCTTTTCATTCTCCACCCTTTTTTATATTTGATTCATTCATTAATTGCATATAATATCATTTTTATTTGTTACCAAGATTGTGTTAAATGCATTGTTGTTGTAATGCTACTATTTCAAATATTTACGAAAATGTAGTTTATTGTTGTTTCTGCATCTATGTAATTAGATTGTTTTAGTTGTCCTCCTTTGTAAATCAGTTTTTATAACTGAATAGGATAGACGTTAAAAAAAAAAAAAATCCCTCAAAATCGCCTAATGGCCACGTTTACCTTGCATTTCATCACCTGGTTGACAAACATGCCATTCGTTGTTTTGACTTGTAGTTTGAAGGTTCAGAATACTGGTGTGATGAAGAAAATTATAATAACTGAGAGAATCCATGAATGGGCTTCCGTGGCCTACATACAAAATGAAAATATGTTTATAGTTAAAACTTAAAAGTAAAGAAAGATAATTACCCCCAACCGATTCAGCAGCAAAGCTGCCAATACATTTTCGGTAGGACCTACAGACAGAAAACTAGGGAACACAACAGGTAGGCCTACAAGCAATTGCTGTGATCTGATGCCTCTCGTGATCTTTCAGCATGGTAGGCCTACTGTTTGACGTCAGTATGGTCATCGAGACATCGACCATAACATCAAGTGTTCTCGTAGTCAAATCAAACAAAAAATCAGTAAATTCCATTTGTTGACAGTTTTATTAAAACCTAGAGAATAGAGATAGTGCATAGGCTGTCCAGTTTTTTTATCTTGCTAACAAAAGCCATTCTTAATAATATCTTATCTGCTTCATTAGCCATTAGAACACCAGTGATAAGGACTATGCCCCCTCCCGACGAACACTTCACGTGACGAGAAGCAGATGACGTATTCTCTTGGTTCCTCTGCATCTTTGTGGGCCGCCGGCTCACGCTGGGCTATAAATAGCACTGTCTCTGTCTGTATCTTGCTTATACACTGCGACATGATTGTGAATGTGAAGGTTAACACATCACTATTGATTGCTAGGACGACTGACTACATTGCATATATTTACACTATTCTATTACGATAAATTACGAGCTCGTTTTTAATCTACTGTGTTTTTTTGGAAAGTAGCGCGAAAGTAGCGCGCTATTTTTAAAGAGAGAGTAGCAGTAGCGGTAGTATGCTACTTTAATCAAGTAGCGTTTACAACACTGACAAAATCACTCCAGTCGTATGCTGAAGACCCTACCTCACAGAAACAATTGTTTTAAATGTTCCAGGGTGGGTTCCTGTTAAGCCGACTTGTTAAGTACACGACTGAGAACTTTGCCTCCGAGCAGAAAGCTGTCGACGTGGAAACCTTCTTCCAGGACCACGAATCGCCGGGCACTGAACGCACCATACAACAGAGTTGCGAGACGATCCGACTGAACGCGGCGTGGCTGGAGCGAGACAGCGAAAGCATAAGGAAATATCTAGCTGCAGCTCAATAGGTACGACTTAATCATCATCATCATCATTATCTAGGGCTGTGCGAATCCACGAAATTTGAATCCGAATCCAAGATGGATTGGATGGATTCGAGTCAATTTAAGCAGATTCGAGTTTTCAAAGTATTCAAAAATATGAATTTCCCGCTGTTTTCCCGCATGTATCAGGAAGGCAGCAATGTCTTTAAATGCAAATTAGGTCATAAAATTTCAAACAAAGCTTTTTTTCAAAGTTTTGATGGAGATGCCGGGTAGGTGGTCAAAATTAAATTAATCCTGGGCTCCTGGCTGGTACATATGGTGGAGGTGCCGGGTCATAAAGCACAATTTTGAGATCGTAATAATCTTTTGTACGCGAGTAAGCTCAAAATACTTCGTATCAAAATATTGACATTTCACAAAACTGCATAATTTCGTAATTTTGGTATAAAATAGAATTTGTATGACCATTACGTTCAATTAAATTAATTAGAAAAAAAGAATTTGCATGAACTATTACGTTTAAATTAATAGTTGCAAATTCTATTTTACCAAGCTTTTCAAGGATGTTGTTACGGGACACTGTATGTTCATGAATTAAGAATGCGCAAATGTGGAAGGGTAGATGAGTTTGGCCCTTTTTTTAGATCTCATAAGTTTTGAGTGTGTAAGGTTTGGCTGTATTTTTACAAGTTTTCGTTATGTGTGGGTGGAGACTACTACTAACATGAAAAATATGTACCTAATGCAGCACATTGCAACCATCTAAATATGATATAGTGCACTGATTGAAATTATTTTTCTGTTTTTAGATCCACCATTCTTGCTGGGCCAAACAAAATATTTAAGAAGGGTCACCAAGTTTACAATGAAGTGCAATTCATTATCTCTGTTAAGTGTTAATCAGTATTGCAATTGGTACTGACTAAATAAGACTACCTATATGTAATGTAGGCCCTAAGCAGTTCTAGTTACCAACAGTAGACTAAAAATTGTCAAATCCCATCTATACTGTGCGGACGGGTTATGTCGTGAAGTGTGTACATTTTTGTATCTTTTTTTAGGTTTGAAATTCGTGTTAATATTTTTTGTGTGATCAAATTTCTATGAATCAAATATAGGTACTTTTGTGCTTTTTTATAAATTAATGTAATTTAACACACTTTTTAAATACCTGTTTAAAATCAATACCGGTAATTGACGTACCTTTAAGTTTCAATGTTTTACAATTACGTAGATATATAATTATGTAAATAAACTCACATGCTTGTATTATCTAATGTTGATTGTTCAAATACCATATTTACTTGACTGTAAGCTAGATTAGATTAGTTAGATTAGATAGATGTGCACTGACAATTTAGTTCAATTATCAAAGTGAAACTCTAACTAAAAAATCATCTTTCACAATCATAAATATTTGTTATTTTTTATCAAAATTTGAAATTTGAAATTTCTATATTACTGTATTTATGTAGTAGCAGTATTTCATATTCATATGCAACATTGTTTCATTTCACAACAAAAGTCCTGGAAAGAATATGTAAAAATAAAATACATTTTTTGAGTTATGCCTGTTGTAGGGTACACATCAGATTTAACATGTGTGACCCTCTATAGGTGACAAACTACCGTATTTACTCGATTATAGGCTGCGCTCGAGTAATAGCCGCACCCTTATTTTGACCACTGAGATTTTAAAGAGTTTGCTATAAATACTATTGATAAATGGCTTCGCATAACGGCCGCACCCCACTATGTGAACTTGATATTTTTAAATATACCCGAGGCCTATACTCGCATAAATACAGAAGGTATATTGCGGATAGGACAATTATTGTCAAGGGATATCCGAGGGCTGTTTAAGAGGACTTAATCCATTGCATTTGCATTAAAGACCGAGAATAACCTCGAAAAAACCTTCAGTTGGGATTTCCCGTCTCGACGGGATTCGAACTCTGGACTTCTTGAATCAGAGTCAAGCGCTTAGCGCTCGAGCCAACACTGTTAGTAGAATGAGTAAAGAAATTGTAACCGTACTATTTATTCTAGGTACGTATTTGGAAATTAGTCTTTTTCAGGGAATGTGGATTTGTGGAATGTGTGGCCCACTTCATATGTAGGGTTAAGGAAATTTTTTTTTTATAGTAAAACTATCTTGAACCATTCCAAAATATTGCAAATATTTACATTGTTATGGTGCACATTAAATAATAATATGATTGATGTTAGAATATATAAATACCGGGAATGACTCAAGATAGTGTTACCATAATATGCCAAGTTTACAAAGAGACATTTATTAGTTATTCAAACTTGTTTTAGCAATATAAACAACCATTGACTATTTACACTTTATCTTATATAATATAATTATTTACCTTATATAATTCATCATTTAGGATTAATAAGGTGCAATCTAAGTGCAGAATGTTTGTACAAATGACGGGGGACAGCTTTAGTGTCATAAAGCAGAGACAGGGTTTAAATACACTGTCCACAAACATTGTTCATTTTGATTTGATTTCTTCTTTCAACGTAGTTTGGACGAAACTTGAGGATGAGGTGTGTGCAAACTGCAAATGGGTCGAGGGAAAAGTTAGGGTATTGATCTTTTCAGTAATAAAATAACATAGCATAGCAATAGTATTAACTTACTATTTCCACACTTAAAAAGTCATGGCAGATGGGCGACAATCAGAAAACAACGGTCTAGAACCTATGTTGTTGTACTGCTGGTCATCATCGATATAAGCAATGATTTAATAGCTAGTAATGCAAAAAATATTTTGGCACATCAGAGAAAATAGTAGTAATATAAAAATAAGGGAAGTACTTATTAGCAAATATGCTATATTATGTAAATGCTTATTATAGCGAAATGTAAATCAGTACTTAATAATTTGATCCTAATGTAAAGTGCATTGTTGATGACCAAAGATGGCTAAATTTACCCCTCATTAATATCACTAGTCTGCAAAAACTAGTTTCAAAAACCATTCACACTTGTTTGTGTTTTTCAATGCAGTCTTGAACTAGTTCAAAGTTGTTAGTCAGTCAGTCAGTCAGTCAGTCAGTCAGTCAGTCAGTCCAGTCCAGTCCAGTCAGGTTTAAAAAACATTAATAGTTATCAAGATGTCTGTTCAATTGCTAACCACCCAGTTGTGGGGTCAACTCTTATAGATATTTTAATTCACTACAGCAAAACACAAATGCAATCAATAAGTAATAAATACACCATAATTATTTACCATCTAAGAGTAAATAAAAAATTAATACGAGAGAGCTCAAGATAGACTTTGGAATAACAACACAGCTAATGTTGCAAAACGGAGCTACTGAAAAGCTTCGTTAGTTGAGCACTCATGGAAGGAATGAATGTGCAGAGCAGTGCAAAACGATGGCAACTTGCGACGCAATATAATATGTATAACCAACATTATTGGGGTGTGCGAGCACTGATTTTTGAGTATGAGTTGAGTCAGAGTAATTATATAAAATTATTCAAAAATCTAGTCCAATTTGATCTTTTCTCGACTATTACTCTTCCACTATACTTTGAAGAACGATTAAACACGATATTAATTTTCTTCATTGATGTAAGCCTGCAATAGGTTCCAAGTGTTGCACGGAATGAAATTTAATCATTAAAACAAAATTTTAGAAGGAAGAAGAAAATTGTACAGAGGAAGTAGCAAGGGTATGTCCCAAAATGTTCTGTGCAATTACCAAATATTTTTTATATCTTAAATATTCAATTTTTAGTAGCAACTTGTATAAGAGTCAAGTAGCAAATGCTCTACTTAACTCAAAATTTCAGGTACTTGCACACCCCCAATCATTATAATATTCTCTTTGTCTAAATGCACTGCATACTTCTCTAAAACTTTGAGCTAATAATAATTGGTATAGAGGTGTGTTTTATAACGACCTTCCTCTACCATCCCCTTCTACCAGAGGATTCTCAGTTGGATGAACCACCTTGTGTGGCATTAGGCCAACTTTAAAATAGCTACATCATCCTCAGTAGAGGATCTCTGCATTGTGTCCTCCCTACACAATTGACACAACTCCTAAATAGACTCAATAATCAGAAACTAACAAGATTATACTAAGCTCATTTTTGAACCTCCAAACTAGATGTATTCACTTAACTGTTTACTTTAATATCACTCCCTAGTTAATTATTTAAATTCTGTATATTAATTAATGATGCATATAGGATGCTATACAATATACGCTAGTTAATTTCTAATGCCGACAAAAATATTCCTCTATACCAATTTTATATTATTCAAAGGTTATTATAACCCAATTACTTCAACTACAATGCGACTGCCCGTGTTGTCCGCAAACCGACTAGGACCAAAGCGTGATGAAAACCAGTTTCTGATCGGTGCAGCCAAAGTAAACTAGTTCAGATTCGATCTAATGTTTGCAGTTTTGCCAAATTTCAATCAAGAGTTGTCCCTGAGCTAATCCTAGTGTTTTCAAACGTCAGGGGGTCAACCCGTTGGAAACTGCAGCTGCGAGGAGAAATGTTTCGACGGTAGTTCGGAAACATTCGCAGGG
Source organism: Sweltsa coloradensis (assembly GCA_024449915.1). Lineage (NCBI taxonomy): Eukaryota > Metazoa > Arthropoda > Insecta > Plecoptera > Chloroperlidae > Sweltsa > Sweltsa coloradensis. The sequence goes on from JAMZAV010000735.1 coordinate 139,608, forward strand.
ATGTGAAGAGGAGTGACTTTGCGTAAGTTTCAAGTCTTGATGGCGCACGGTCGACCTTCGGGATGCAAATAGACACCCTCCACACTGAATATTGACGTTTCTGTAAAATAAAGAGGTAAACATATCAAGAAAAAGGTCACTCTTGGTAGTTTACCTTAGAACATGAAGAAAATAAACAAGACAACATGAAAAAAATAACCAATATATTATTAGTTATTAGAATGAGATTATATGTTTTAAGAGTGTGTATTATATTATTAGTTATTAGAATGAGATTACTGCATGTAACAGTAACTTACTACAAAAATTCTCCCCCCCCCTCCCCCCCAGGGTAACTTATTATATACATTTTTGTTAATTTGTTATGAACTTGCAAAAAGCAATATTTCATATTAGTTTGCGTAGGTACAGATGAGGACTAAATGGATCGGATACTTAAAACTGGGAACATGAATAAACATATTAACATAAGCTGTTGTCATTCTGTACCTTTCCCCCCACTGAAACATGTTTATTCATGTTCCCAGTTTAAACATTTCACACGGTATTATGTTATTTAACATTCTTATTATTGGATGAGCGTAGCGAGCGAAGCGAAGATTCCATTTCACCACACTGGAAACAAAAATCCGGAATGTTTTTTTTTCTTCTCTTTCTTTTTTGTATTTTTGTGTGTCTGTTAACACGATTCCGGCTAAACCGATACTCCGATTGTGATGAAATTTTATGGAGGCCTTCGAAATCTCTGAACTTAGAACTGGCCACGTTTTTGAGCGAATCGGGAAATTTTTTCTCATAAAAATCGCAAATTTACTATTTGTTTCGATTTTTAAAACATTCTTCGACTTAGAACACCCACATGCTTTATCCGATTGCAATAATTTTTTCACAGAACCTTTATTTTATGAATTTATATATTCGTATGAAATTTGAGCGTAATCGAAAAATCATTTTTCATGAAAATCGAAATTTTACGATTTTTTTTTATTTTTAAAACAATTCTTTGACTTATAACACCTACATGCTTTATCTTATTGTAATGATTTTTTCACAGAACCTTAATGTTATGAATTAATATATTTGTGTAAAATTTGAGCGCAATCGAATAACTATTTCTTATGAAAATTTCATTTTTTACGATTTTTTTCTTTTTTAAAAATTACGATTAATTAAAAAAAATAAAGTTAATTTTTTATTTAATTTCATTTATTTAAAAAAAATCTTCGACTAATTAATGATTTTTTCACAGAAAAACAGTAAAAATCCGCGTAACACATGGCAACTTAGTGCACCAATTACGCTCATCCAACAACGCGGCGGGACTTAAGCATTTTCCTAGTTTACTACAATTCAGAAATTAAAAAAGTCCGCCCCAACCGGGATTCGAACCACGGGTCTCCCACATGGGGCAAACAATTACACCTACAGGAGTGTTTCCCGACTAACCAAATCAAGAAATTAACATTCTTGAGATTCATGGTTATGGTAATAGTATTGGCACTTTGTAATAAACTTTCATTCTTGAATTTGTAATCAATAGAGTAACATTGGGTCGTCAGGTTACCTGAATCTAAACATTGCCTAAATCCATGTTTTATTAAATTAAACAACATCAACAAATTAAAACCCCGCAAATCCATGTAATGGTAAAGCCGTGTTCATGGAAACTATCCAATAGTTCAAAATGTGACTCACAAATTGAACTGTTGGTAGTTGCTATGGCCTCAACATTTTCATTAATATAAAATAATTTACAATACTAATATTTAAAGGGGCTATTACCCCCAAAAATTTTTTTACCACATAATCTGTAGCATAATACTACACAAAATAAAATGACCGTAAAATTATATCTTGTAGGGCCTAACTGTGATTTTACACAAATTTTTCAATTTTTTTGGTCATGAAAATTTGCGAAAATTGATGTTTTGGGAAATTTCTTAAATCGGATTTGACTTGCTTCTATTATGTTCCACATAGATAAGAGGTAGTGAAAAATGGTGATAACGAAATTCGTTTCCCGAAATCTTGTGTATAGCGCGAAATAACGAACAAAATTGTATAAAACTGGTCAAAACGCGAATTGACTCGCGAAATTAAACATTTAAGTGCTCAAAATGTGGGGGGGATGGTGGAGGTGCCAGTCTAGAATTTACGAGAATTTTGGTGGAGGTGCCGGTCCAGACCAAACATTAGACGCGCGGCAGGCGGTACATCATTTCGTGACATAGCAGGCTCCCCGGAAATAGTCCGCCAAAATAACGGCGCGTGTCATGGACTCCGCGGCAATAGTCCACCCAAAAAATGGCGCGTACAAATATTATTTTTGTCTTGGGAATCGATTCTAAATAGATTTGTGGGTCACAATGATCGATTCTAACTTATTGGAATCGATCTCATCCCTACTAAAGGGCTCCTTAAAAACAAATTGGATTTTTTGGTAAGATGAATTTTTTTTTAAAAGTACGTTTTTGACAATTTAAAGGAAATCGCGAAAAACGCGAAATTTGGGTTTTTATATCACCATTTCTCATTACCTCTACTCATAGATACTAGAGCATCATACCAATCTAAAATGGCCCTTTATAACATCGTGCCTTGAAACTGTGCACAAATATACACTTGGAACGCAAAAATATTCATTCCAAAATCACACAGCTACTAAGTAATCAGCATATTTTGACCAAACCACTTGCCCAAATTCCAAAACAAAATGTGGAAGATTTTCATAAAAGGCTGTTGTGTACGTCAATAATGGCTAGCATTTTTTTGGATCAAAATCCTCCAAGGTCACGGGCATGGTGGTATATATCTTTAGGTGATTTCACTGCCAGAATTCTGTGGTCGCTTAATGCACGCAGTGCAGGCGGTCGCCGACAGAATGCGCGACGTGTCAGGTGGTAGTCACGTGACATAGAACTTACAAGATGGCGGCCTAGGGGACCAATCAGATGGCTCGAATTCGGAAATTCGAATGTTCCGCCTACGGATCTGAATGCACGGCCTTCAATACAGTGCATACACACCGCCATCTCTCGAGGTATTAGAGTCGATAAAGAAGTTTGGAAAAACTTCTTTATCGACTTTCTCGTCACGTGACTACCACCTGACACGTCGCGATCCTGGCGGATTCCGTCTGAACTGCGTGCATTAAGCGACCACAAAAATAGCATTGCTGGATACGCAAGTGAAATCACCTAAAGATATATACCACCATGGTCACGGGGCTTAAAGATCGTCCCCAGTTATTTCTTGTGGAAGATTTCTGCCGATTGGACCTAGCTCGAAAAATACGAAGTTCGTCATTTTTTTACGGGTTATGGTGGACCCAATAATTTTTCTGTTAATTTATAACTAGTAAGCCTAAACGAAATATATTTTTTGAGTTTAGCGAGTGAAAGAAAAAAAGTCCATCCCGACCGGAGACTGTTTTAATTTCTGAATTGTATTAAATAATATCAATTCCACCTACAGGAGTGTTTCCCGAGTATCCAAATCAAGAAATATAATACTACTGTTTTATTTTATTGGTGTCGTATAGACAACCAGCGGCTTCATTTTTCCTTCAGTTCATAAGGGTAGGACTAATTTTTTTTCTTGTTGTATTGTCGAGTGTTAATAGTTAGGTGACATGGAATGACTATTTTAAACTTTGGCGGATTCGTGCTTGGAATTAAATCCATATTTATTGTACTACCTGTTGTCATCCTAAATTTGTTTGTATTTCAAAACTGTTTCTGTGATAGAAAGACTGAAGTTAGATTTACTGAACAAAATGCTAGCCTACTGTATAGGTTTTTAAACTTGTTATACAAGTAGATCAAAGTAGGAAAGATTCAAATCCACTCACCATCAGGAAGTTCGTATAGTTTACGAGGTAGTGACGAGAAATAGCTGTGTTTCAGCGCTTCTTCCGCTCCGATACGGTTATCAGGGTTCAGCTGGAAGTGTAAACAAACACAATTAGGAATTGAAGAAAAAATACTACGATAATATGAGAAGCTATATAGGATGTTTGAACCAGGTAGGTCATAATGCACTGCACCAAAATGGAGTTTGGAGATAATAGTTGAAACTTCTACTGTTTTAAAAAATCAGCAACAATAGGATGTTTAAGCTCACTGGAAAATAATGGAAGTGTTGATCACCATCATTCATCAGTAATTTGTAATTTTATAAATGGCAACAGTCACAACACTAAGGTACCATAAGTAGTATATAACATTATATACAATGTCAATAGGGAATGTGCACTTAGTCCAGAATATTGATGTGGGTGTATGAAATGGATAGAAAACCACTTAAAAGTTAAAACCACATTACTGCAATTAAAACTAATATAAAGTAAATATTTTAAATTCTATTGAGGCACAAAGTAGGGATCGTGTACACGTGTACCGTTTTTTTGTGATCGGTAAACGTTTTTATGTAATTACTATTTTTATCCTGTGTGCGACCCGCCGAACAATGTTTTCTCGTGAGTCAATTTAAGCGCGAGCGGCGAAATAGTCTCCTATTTCAACCCCTTCTCCTATTCACCTCGAGGCTCGATTGCGTTGAGTCATCGAAAATCGTAGTCGGCAATGAATGAACAAAGCAAGTGGCTTTGCCGTTCCTTCTTTCTTGCAGGTACTCAAGATGTAGGCCTACAAAATGTTGCCAAACTACTGTGTTGTAATGATCGCACGCACGGCCGCTCATTTGTCAAAAATAAATCTTACTAATTACTTTATCTTCAATTACTTGTTTCGTTAATCTTCAATAAATATTCTTACGCCTACTCTGTAGTTGATCACGTCATTTCAATCGCTCTGTGCAGTGTGCGTCCGGCCACTGGCCAGCTAGCGGCATGCGGGCAGTGCACAGAGCAGCAAGCGCCACGTCAGCCGCCTGACTACTCTCCCCACCCCATACAATCCCCATACAATCCGGCAACTCGCAAATTATACGTCTTCTAGACTTGTAGTGTTGTCTTCCGTAGGCCTACTCAATAAAATTCGAATCATTAGGGACTCCGGAAGGGCTCTTTATTACTTAGTGCTTGTGGGGGACAATTATTATGTAGAAAACAAGTAATGTTCGTAGAATATAATATGTCTATCAAAAACTAAAAGTAAACACAGATATAACGCCTGTAGACGTAAACGTGTACATGCTTTTTTGAGTAGGGTGTAAACGTTTAGTGAAATACACGCTTTTTGACATCCCTAGCACAAAGTTTGTAGTACTATTTTATTTCCCGTGCAAACAGCATGCGACGTCAAGATTTGGGTGAAGAGCATGCTAGAGCTAGAGCATTGTTGACCAATGCGCAAAGCTGTTTAATGTTTTTGGATCAATGAATAAACTACCTCCTTTTAGATTACAAAGTAAATATCACTGTTTGGCATTACCTTATTGGCCTATTCTTAACAGTAGTAGCCAGGCGTTTCGAAAGTTAGGGGGGGCAAATCCATTAGCAAATTTTGTGGGCAGAAGCTGGGGTCTGGGGCAAAGGCGATTTTTTTTTAGCATACTACGTAGGCCTACAGTAACGGTTATTTCGTCATGATTTAACTGTACTCTGACTCTGTATACGATGGTTTACAGCAAAATTAAAAAAATGAACGAGAAGTGGCCCATTTAAGTAAATTCAGCCTAATTTTTTATGTAATGACGAAGCATGAAGGCAAACATATTCGTTTTACCAAGGTGACTGTCGAACTGTATGTGCATATTTACTACAGAAATTCTGGGATTAATATTTAACTCATGTTAATCTGCCCCCCTCTGCCCACCACCCCTCCCTGGGCAAAAATTTTTTTTTTTGGGGGGGGGGGGCAATTTCCTTCCATCCCCCCTGTTCCTATGCCACTGGTAGTACCTAATATTGATGTAGCTTGGTTTTCCCGCCATTATTATTGATGCAACTTTCAGCTTAATTTTATAAATGAAAATCTTATCTTAATAATGAAGAATGAAGTCCTATATAGTGGAATGATAGAAAAAGGTAAGGATTTTTCACAAAATGCAAAATTTAAGGCAATCCTCTCTCAAAGTTGTCTACTAGGTGATGGGTTGTGGTTGTTGCTAAAAATGTGTTTTTATAAGGAAAGTAACATGAAAAACAAACAAATGCGTATATCAACAAGCGGATCCTTGACTATGGGCCAACTATCAAACACATTTTGACTAGGGATGACATGGAGGAACCGATTCCAAATTGTAGGAATCGATTCATTACTCGATAGTAAAAACGTTTGTGGGTCGTGTTTTGGGGCTTGGCAGAGCGGTGATCGTAGACGCCGACCGAACTTAGTGGCAAGTTCGATTAACGACAACGCAACGTTGCGCAATACATCATTCTGTGATGTGTGGTGGGAGGGAGAAGTAATCACGGGCTCCGCGGAAATAACGGCGCATACAATTAATTTTCTTCTCCTGGGAATCGGTTCTTGGGTCACAATGATCGATTTCAATTTTTGGAATCAATGTCATCCCTATAATTTCGACTTTGTGACATGCTCACCTGCAGAAGAGAGAACGCCATGGTCTCCCCATCCATGACGTCGTAGAGCCGCGGGAAGGACAGGCCGAGCTTCTGGCCGCGGTAGAACCCGAGCTTGTGGGGTTTGTAGCCAGGCAGATGAGTCACACCAGACCAGTCATCCTCGGTTGGCGTCCCAAGGATCTGAAGGGGAAGGAACATTTTCATTAGCTGGGATTACAGATTTTTTCATTAGACATCCTAGGCCGGTGCACATAGAGGTAGTGAAGTTATTTATTCGAATCGAAAATTTGAAGAAAAAAAAATTGAATGTTAAATAATCTTTTTTTAAAAGTTTTTTTTTGGATTAAGGGTGTGTCAACCATGAGGTTATAATGTGCGCCACTCTAGCCTAGAAGGGTGAAGGGAGAAATGTACCATGCTGGTCAGAACAAGCCACAGACAGGTAGGTGGAGAAAAGGGGGTTCTCACGTCGTAGTTGTCATCATCTTTATCATTGTTTGTGTTGTCATGGTCGTTGTCATTGGAGAGGTTGTCAAGGAAAGAGGGAAAGGTCCCCAACAATAACCGCCAGTCTGCCAGAGTTTGCATCTAGTTTTAAGGAGCAATATATTACTCCCTTTACCAGCTGATGTTTGCGAGGTGGACTTTGTCTCTTTCCTTGCCTTTTATGATAAGCAGAGTCATGCTCTGGGCCAAATTCTTCCCCGGGCCCAGACGTGGACGTGGATTGGACATTAGGGACATGTTTAGGACTTTTTTTATTTTTATAGGCTTGTACAGCCCCAATCAGATGTAAATAAATCAAAGGGACTAGCTAGAACATATCTACCTTTATTGACCTCGCTCGTGAATATTCAGCTAGTTTTGGTATCTAACAGGCCGTGGGAAAACATGGCGGCCCTATTTTACTTTAAAATTTGGCCTATTGGGACTCTAACTACACCTGGGGCCGGGCCCCTGGTGTAGTTAATATTAGAATAATATTAATTTATATTTTATATATATTTAAGGTTTCAATTAACACTATAACTTTTTAGCACAGGCTTTTCTAGTGTAGAAATCAATTAGGGCTAGTTTTTCTAGTGAAATAAATGTCAAGCCGTCCACTCCTTGCCCATCCGCGGGGTGCTAGCTCCGTGTGACTTTAAAGGTGCCTTTTAGAACAAATCCAAGATTTGCCGAGCAAGTGTCGGTGGTGCCGGTAAAAGATTACCCTTGATTTACTTCTGGCACCTAGCGTGCATACAAACATAGGTACTCGGAGAAACATCAAAAACTAAAAATATTGTTTTCAAATAGTTGGTAGTTGAAGACTTCAATATACATACTAGTATAACAACCATGAGAAAAAATAGCTTCGAGTGTTTTTTTGTCTGTCTCTTCCTCTACAGGACAAATGGCTATCTTGATTAAATTTTCAGGGGAGGACCTTCAAAATCTCTGAACTTTGGCTTGCCACATTGTTTGGTACAATCAAAAGAAAAATGTTTTATGAAAATTCTACTTGAATGATTTTTCGTCAAACTTTTTGTATCAGTATGTAAACTCTCTACCGGATCTTGGTAAAATGTTTGGGGGACATTCAAAATCACTTGAGTTAGATATTCCATTGTTTTGTTTGGTACAATCAACAAATGTTTCTCATGACGATCGCACAATCACGATTTTCTTCCGAATGTAGGAATACTACAAAGTGATAAGCTGAATAAGCCCATCCATCAATGCGAGTCTAAGAATTACAGTGAAACCTCTATCCATAGTTTCTCAAACTACTATTTTCCTGCATCTATAGTGTTTTTTATACACTCCCATAATAAGCTTTATTGTTATTTTCTATTTGATCCATAGCTTTTCCGGATCCATAGTTTTTTCAAGTACTCCCCTGAAAAACGATGCATAGAGGTTTCACTGTATAAGGGAAGTGGCCTTGTTAAGTAACTCGCCTTGAATATCTTGTCGAGCTGGTCGTAAGTGTCCCTGACGCCGGGGAACGTGGGAACTCCCGTGATCATCTCCACGAAGATGCACCCCACCCCCCAGATGTCCAGCGAGCAGGTGTATTCCGTGCTGCCTAGGAGGACGTCCGGCGGCCGGTACCACAGGGTGACCACCTCGTGCGAGTACGTGTGAGAGGGGACGGACTTTGCCCGCGCAAGACCTGCACACAGACGAAGAAAGAAAATTCAAGTAATTACCAGGAATCAAGATTTTAACTGATGGTAGAGATAACAGGAGTAACATAACATCAGACATCAGAATCATCCAGATAACAAATTCTGCTCATTATAGTAGACATAATAAGTATTTTAAATGATTTGAAAAATTCTATGGTGAAGAACTAATTGGTTAACTAAAACCACAGAAATGATAAAATAATGGATTATATTTATATGTCATAAAACAAATAAAAAAGATTATTTATTGCATGAGTGTGCAAAGATTCCATTTTAACTACACTAGAGAAAAAAATCCGGAATGTTTTTTTTTATTCCGGCTAAACCGATACTCCAATTGCGATGAAATTTTCTGGAAGCCTTCGAAATCTCTGAACTTAGAACTGCCACTTTTTTGAGCGCAATCGAAAAATTATTTCTCATAAAAATAGCAATTTTACGCTTTTTTTGTTTAAAAAAAATTACGCGTTTGCGAAGCTTCCTAGTGCCTACTTAAAATGAAACTATTCAAAAAAAATGATTGGATAAACTAAATGGCTTGTAAATTTTATTTTTAAATGGAAACTATGATGTTAATTAAACAATCAATGTTTGCGATAGCCGTAGTTTCTTACAAAAATACAATTGCTTATTCTTGACTTTAGAGCTTGAAACACTAACAAATTACATGTCTCAGAACACTAAAAACATACATAATTCTGAAACAAGTATAAAAATAATAATGTGAATAAGACTTGGCAACCTTTAACAGGTAAACCCTAAACTCAAAAAAAAATTAATTCAGGCTAAATAGTGATGAATTTATAGAGTAACAGAATATTGGGTCCACCGTGACCCGATTTATTTTGTCAAACCTGGTAAATTTCATCCCATTGCCATTGGTCAAAATCTCCCCAAACAAATAACATGGGGATGAACCTTGTTGACCTTGGAAGAATGATCATTCATTATTGACATACTTGACAATCTTTTCTGTAAATCTGCTTTATTTTGTTTTCATAATTTGGGTAAATGGTTTAATCAAAATTATGCTGTTTACCAAGAAGGGGTGCATGTGATTTTGAATCGCATATTTTTGCGTGTTTGAGTGTATACTTGTGCATAGTTTCAAGACACAATGTTATTAAGGCCCATTTTAGATTAGTAATGCTCTAGTATCTATGTGGAAAAAGAAGAAGAAAGTTAAATTTGATTTAAGAAATTTCCCATAATACCAATTTTTGCATATTTCAGGATCAAAAAGCTTAAAATTTTGTGTAGAATCTACCTAGTTAGTACAAGATATAAAATTTTAAAGAGTTTTTCAGTTTAGTTTTATGTTATAGACATGTGGTAAAAAACAGGGGTAACCTCTCAGATATTGTTGATTGGAAACAATCAAGATTGATTTATAACTTCAATTAAAAATAATAAAACAAGATTTGAGACAAAAAGATTTGAGATGATCACATTTTACTAGGAGCAAGGAGAAAGGCGTGATGGTGTTTACCGAAGTCTGCCAGCTTGAGTTCTCCCATCTCGCTGATCAGTAGGTTCTGGGGCTTCACGTCCCGGTGTAACACCCTCCTCCGGTGACAGTAGGCCAGCCCTCGCAGCAGTTGGAACAGGAACAAGCGAACATTTCTGTGCTCCAGGCCCCCGTTGTGCTTCTCCATGTACTGCGATAGATCCGTGTGCTGGAACACGAGCGGGTAGGTTCAGTCAACACACGTACAACACATACACACACACACGCACACACTCATGCGATAGATCCGTGTGCTGGAACACGAGCGGGTAGGTTCAGTCAACACCAAGAGCATTGGCAGGAATTTTTCAGGGGAGGGGGGGGCAAAAATTATAACTTGTAACTCCTGTGGGACAAGCATGGAGGGTTTGGGGGGCAGAGCTCCCCAACAATAGTCGAATTTGTTTGAAAATTAGGTTTTTAGAGTGCGTTTGGTGCATTTTAAAAAGTAGCGGGCTGTATGCAATACCAAAATAGTCATATAATTTTTGTGCAGTTGATACTCGAAACTAGAAAACCACCAAAATGAATTGGAACGCTAACTCCTGACAAGATTGATCATTCCGTAAATATTTATATTATCAGTCTCTAATTAATATATTGATAAAATTGCTTTATAGAGGATTCCGGGGGGGGGGGGGGGAGCAAGTGCCCGCCTTGCCCCCCCTGTGGACACCCTTGGTCAACACACGTACAACACATATATTTCAGTTCCGAATCCAAAGTAGAGAATATATTACCTAGTCAAGTAGACTAAGGCCTAAATTTGATGTAATTAATTCAACTATGGCACATAGGTGTATATCAGTAAATCTCAAAATGATAGAAATTAAATAAATTCAGTAATTTGAATGAAACGTTATAAATGGATACAAATTAAAAATAGACACAGACTATGTGTCTGAATAGAAATAAACAAAAGACAAAAAGAAACAAGAAAAAGCTGACAGAAAAATTTAAAAAACAAACAAAATAGTAACTTATCGCCATTGGTAAAAAATTCTTATATGATGTACATAATACTTTAACATTAACTCGAGATGGTCATGACTCAAATAGACCTAGATTTGATAGTTAAATAATTAACAAGTTAAGTTTTGTGGGAATATGTTCTGAAATGTATAAAGTACTTAAATTAATTGTCTTAGGAGTTTGTAAACGGTGACTTTGGAGCCGTCCTAGCAACGAAGCACATAATAAATTTCAGAGTTGTTCTGAATCGGCCTTGTTGTTTCTGGCGTTGATTCGCGGGTGTTCGCACTGTCCATACCACTGATTGCTATATTTCCTATTAAAAATATCGATCTTTGGTTGGTTATCGCTCACTCGTCGATTGCGTCGGGGCCTGCAGGGTTGGCTTGGTCGCTTTGATTTAAAGTCCCCCACTGAAAATCAGTTATATAACTGAGTGGGCAGACTCTAAATAAAATTTATTATATTATTATTATTTAATCTGAATGTTCAATATTCCAAGAAACATCATAACATCATAACGAAATTAAAAAAATTAAATTGTGGAAAAGTTTGTTTTTAAAATTATGAATTCGGGTTCAAACAACGGTCGGTATGGATATTTTAATTTTTTGATATTTTATTATTTCTGGAAAATTATAGAACATGTTTTCAAATGCATACAATACTATGGAACCATAGCCGAAGTACGTGTAAAGATAAAGGTTTACTCAATCTCCCAGCGGAATTTTAGGTAACCTTGAGCGTGCAAGATTCGATACACCTTGGTCACTGCATGCATGCATGCAAAATCAAAACCATTGTCGTTAAATTAAGTTGTAAACATTTTAAGACTACTTTTTAATTTATTATTTATTGTAGGTTTAAATCACTATGTATTTTGCTCATTTTGTTTTCTCAGTTGGTCACGGTCTCAACTGGTCAGGGATGTCTGATTAAAATTTCAGCTCAATCTGTTTTGTTCAATCGGCCGTATGGGACCGAACAAACAGACAGACAGACATTTTACAGACAAATTAATCACGAGGAAGATCCATTCGTCTTGCGTTGTAGACTTCATTCGCTGTGCTCACTCATCTAATCATATAATAACTATTGCAAGATATTGAACTCACCACATATTCAAATACGAAGGTTAGCGTCTCCCTGGTGTGCACGATGTCATGCAGAGTGACGATGTTGTTGTGTTTGAGTTCCTTGAGTAACGAGGCCTCCCGTATTGCTGTGAAGGGCGCCCCCTCTTCTTCCTGAAGTCTTATCTCCTTTAAGGCCACCACTTGATTTGTCAGGCTGTAAGAAACAAAACATTAGTACACTTGTGTTAGATCAGTTTGATGTGAAAATATTTACCACTTCAACACGCTAAAACAGACCCAATAACCTGAATAGATTAATGGGAAATCTATTGCCAAAATATATTTTCTTAAGTTTGTATACAACAGTACCTAGTTAGGCCTACATTGACAGAACGACGACGTGATAAACTAGGGCGCTTCAACCAGATAGGTCTTATTCTGCCTTCTGTGGTATGATATTGTAAGTTAATAAAATTTATATATTTTATGGTACGTGTTTGATGAATAGGGTCTATATTGTTTTCCAAAAGTGTATAAAATAAATTTATTTTGCTAATTACTATCATCTATGGAGAAAGAACATCAGGCATATAGTTTTCTGAGAAGACCAAAACAATTTTTTTTAAAACTTATTTTCGGTTGATATGCGTAATATTGGGACTTTATTAAAAATACAGGCTTAACTCCCTTTCAAAATATTTACTGTCTGTCTGGTTGAATTTTTTTATTGTAGCTTATACTAAGGCCCTACCATTGACAATGCAATGAGTTATTTTGAGAAGTGTATCTTTAAATAACTTGTGCTCTACTTTTTGGTTTATTTGGATTAAGGACGCGTAAACCGTTAGGTCAATGTGCCACTCTAGCCTACAAGGGATATGGGGAGGAGGTCAGAACCAGCCAAAGGTAAGGGGAGGAATTGGGGTGTTCTCACGTCGCGGTCGTCATCGTCAATTTGTCATCATTCGTGTTGTCAATTGGTTGTCGTCATTGCGAAGGTCATCAAGGGAAGGGGACAAGGTCCTCGACGACGACTGCCAGAGCTCGCCTCTAGTTTTGAGAAGTAAAAAATACCCTTTTTACTAGCTGATGTTTGCGAGATAGACTTTTTTTCTTGAATCGCCTTTCACGATCAGCAGAGCTCTACTAATTTGTACATTTACCGGTATACTAAAATAAATCATAAAACACAATAAATTGAAGATACACATTTAAAAATAACTGATAAAATTGTCAAAGCTATGTGTAAGCACCAATAAAAAATCAAGCATCCAAGTCTTATACTTTTTGCTCCAACTTTAGACTCCGTGGCATCGGAGGATTTTTATTTAAATAATGTGCCCCTGAACAGCCAAGTGGTTCAAGTAAATAAAAGCAAAAAATGAGTAAACTTGTGGATATTGTGTAGTTTTGTTCCCTTTGTGTGATTTCCAATAATAGTACAACTCATTGTATGAATTTTACCGAGTATATAGCAGCATAAGCGTGGCATTGTCAGTGAAATGAAGCTTCCGTCGGGTGGAATAGTGATATATATTTGTGCGGCATCGAACAGTGGTATAACTTTCGTGCGGTATTTACACCTGGGAGTTTTGGGGAAAAGGCAAGGGTGTTTGATTATTGGATGGACCAAAAAAAAAAAAATTTAGCTCGAGTGTTTTTTTGTTTGTTTGTATTTTTGTCTGTTTGTTTGCTCTCTACCGGGCAAACGGCATATTGATGGTGAAGAACCAATACCTCCTATCTGCCATTTTCTGCCAAAATGAGATGTTGGTGTCTATGGATACAGAAAATTATTTCAAATTTTTTGGTGCTAATAGCTCCTATCTAACAATGCTTAAACCTGTGCTTAAACATCTCCAAAAGAGACATATAGTACTACCTTACATTACTATCTCCTATCTGCCACTGCCAACTAGTTACTTTTTTTAAATCAATTTTAATGCTCTCCTGAACAATTTGCATTTTGGCAGATAGAAGGTATTGGTTCTTCACCATCCATTATGCGATCTTGATGAAAATTGGAGGGGACCTTCGAAATCTCTGAACTTAGAGCTGTAGGGGTATTGTTTTTGGGTACAACCGAAGAAATATTTCTCATGAATATCGTACTTTTACGATTTTTTTCGATTTTTAGTGCGATATTTTCTTGACATTTGGGACGATTCTGACCAAACAGGTGGGGCTACAACGTTCATATTTCACACGGACATTAAAGTTATGATGATGAAGTACCTTTTGTAAGAAAAAGTTGAACAAATTACTCCAGAATACATAGAATCCTCCTGTCAAATAAGAATTTTTGGAGGAAAAAATTGCGATGTCGCTGAATTTTTGCAGAGACTTTCCTTAAAGGATACTTATCAACATACTAAAACTCCCCTACAATCGGACTGGAGCTTCGGCCGCCATATTGGAAAATGGCGGCCAAAAAGTGTTTGTTATCGAATATCTCCAAATTTGTTTGAGATAGACAAATATCTCACTTGCAAAATATTCCCTACAAAACAGGTGTCTTCCATAGTTTTGATAGGGGCAAAGGTTACGTCACAAAAACGTTGTTTATATGTTGCTTATTGGAGTACCAGCTAGTTTCCAAATTTTCACGTGCAGCATCAAACAATGCCCAGTAAATCCGTAAGAAATAGATTTAATACAAAGGATTTTTTGTACGGGTTCATGAAAGCTTGCATTAGTATTTTTAAAAATCAGTTTTGCGAAATCGGATTTTGCATAAACCCGGAATTTGGGTTTTTCCATTGTTTGGCATTTTCTAAAAAAATGACATATTTTACTGTATATTATTAAGCACTAAATAGCATTGGAGGAAAAATTCTTTTTTACGCACATTGAAATGACTGAAATAATGATCCGATTACAACCATAGTATAAATCCAATATGGCTGCTAATTCCTCATATTCACAATATGAATACTGTTTTCGTGTTGTTTTTACACTCTTTTTGTTACATAATTCACTTTGTTGTTGTGGATATTAGGAATTAGCAGCCATATTGGATATTAAACGTTGGTTGTAATCAGACCAAGATTTGAGTCATTTCAATGTGCATAGGAAGAATTTTTCCTCCAATGCTATTTAGTGCTTAATAATGGACAGTCAAAAAGGGCATTTTTGAGGAAATGCCAACAATGGAAAAACCCAAATTCCGGGTAAATGCAAAATTCGATTTCGCAGACCTGATTTTTTAAATACTAATGGAAGCTTTCATGAACCCCGTACAAAAGTCCTTTTGTATTTAAATCGATTTCTTACGGATTTACCGGGCATTGTTTGATGCTGGGCGTGAAAATTTGGAAATAAGCTGGTACTCCAATAAGCAACATATAAACCACGATTTTGTGACGTAACCTTTGCCCCTACCAAAAACTATAGAAGACACCTGTTTTGTAGGGAATTAAATGGGGAATATTTTTGCCATTGAGATATTTTGTCTATCTGAAACCAATTTGGAGATATTCGATAACAAACACCTTTTGGCCGCCATTTTCCAATATGGCGGCCGAAGCTCCAGTCCGATTGTAGGGGAGTTTTAGTATGTTAAGAAGTATTATATAAGGAAGGTCTCTGCAAAAAATTCAGCAACATCGAAATTTTTTCCCCAAACGTCATATATACGATCTTATTGACAGGATTAATAGAAATAAAGCTTTTAAATATAAGTTTTTTTACAGTAAATAATAACAATTGACAAGTAACAATAAAAACTTGACAACAATCACCTACAATGCATGGCGGGAAAATCAAAGCACTTGCAAAATTAAAGATGTCCCACGCAAACTAAAAATTTTAAAAAAAAAAGCTCCCCAAAAAAAACGGACTAAAAAAAAGCTTTTTGGGCGAAGCTTCCTAGTAATCTCTAAATTGTAGTTGCACTATACACTAAAAAGGGATGGACCCAGTACTGCAAAAATTTTTGCCCCCTTTAAAACCTGACCACCAAACATTTTCCCCCTACGGGGATTTTTTTCCCCGGGACTAACCCAAAACCCGGAAAAATACTAAAAACTATTCTACAAAACAATAAAAGTGTTGAATCATATTTTAGCAACCATAAAAACCAAAACTTTATTGTGCCATCTGGAACTCGAACCTAGTAATGATCTGGGTTCGAATCCCAGTTGAGATAAATTTCTCAATTTTACTCATAAGCACAAAATTTTCATTAAAGGGGCTATTTAGTCAAAACATTATTTTTTACCACATGATCTATAGCACAAAACCACACTAAAAGGGACAGTTTAAAAAATTATATCTTGAAATTGTGTTTTTTAACACAAATTTTTTTCGATTTTTTTTTTCCAAAAAATTTGCAAAAATTTATTTTTTGGGAAATTTCTTAAAATGGGTTTTAACCTGTTTCTTTTTTGGTCCACATAGTCCCTAGACATAATACTAATCTAAAAGCTTTTTTTTTTTTTATTTGGTTTTAAGGACGGTAACCCGTTGGGTTTCATAATGCCCATCTACCCTAAGGGGGGGGGGGAAGGGGGGGGCCCTTTTCTGGTCGGGAAAACCACCCAAAGGGGTTAAGGGGGAAGGGGGGGGTTTTCCCTAAACTCGCGGTCGTGATCGCCCTTTGTCATTTGACGTTGTGTCATTGTCACCCGTCCCCGGGGGCGGGGATCTTAAAAAGGGAAAGGGGACGCAAAGCCCCGAAAAAGAGGGAAAAGGCCCTTCCCGGGTCGCCTTTTTTCGGGGTGTAAGAAAATCCGCCTCTTACTACCCTGATGTTTGCGGGGAAAAAACTTTTTTTTCTTGAAATCGCCTTTTACGATTAGCGGGGGCCTGCTCTGACCCAAATTTCCTCCCCCGGGCCCCAAAGAGGGTTTAATCAAAAATGCCAATTTTTTAAACATCGTTTTCATAAAAAACTGTGCCAAAATAACCCTCAAACACGAAAAAATTATGAAATTCCAAAACACCCCCCCACTTGGGAAATTTGGGCATATTTTAAACCAAAAACTACTTGCCCAAATTAAAAAAACAAAAAATTTTTGGGAAATTTTACAGAAAAGGGTGTAGAGTAAGTCAATAATGGCCAATTTTTTTTTTTGGATAAAATCCCCCAAAGGTCACGGGGCATAAAGATCGCCCCCATGTTATTTATTATGGGAGATTTTTGCCGAGGGAAACCCTAGCCCCCAAAAAAATTCATGGGGGGCAATTTTTTGGGAGGTCTTTTTTTTGGGTTTTAAATTTGGTTAAAGGGACCGTAAAACCGTTGGCCCATAATGAAACCACTCTACCAAGGGGGTTGGGGAGGGGGGACCCAGGCTGGTCAGAACCAGGGGTTAAGGGGGGGGAAGGGGGGGGGGGGGTTTGGTTTCACGCCCGGGGCGCCCTTTCCATGCCCTTTGTCATGGGTTGGGTTGTTTCATTGTCATCGTCGCCGGGGGGCCCAAAAAAGGGAAGGGGAAAAGGTCCCCCGAGGGACGATTGCCAGACTCCCCTTTTTAGTTTGGGGAGAAAGATACTCCGCCCCTTAACTAGCTGATTTTTTTGCGAGGGGATTTTTTCTCTTGAATCGCCTTAAAACCATTAAAACATTTTAAAGGGTGGCTAATATGAAAATTTCATCAAAAAAAATTAAAAAAAAAAAAAAAATTTTCCCAAAATTTTTTTTATCAATTTTTTTAAAAAAAATCATGGGGGGGGTAGTAAGGGGGCAAAACACCCCTTTTCGGCTGACAGGGGCCCACACCCAGTAAACACAGTTTTTTGGGATCCCTCTGGGCCCCGTATGGCCCCAATTTTGGGTTCCTTACGGACGGGGAAAACACGTCTGGGGGGATCGTCTTGGGCCCGGGGGACCAGGGTACCCTAAAAACCCTTTTTTAAACCCGCTTGGCCGGGCCGGGTGGCCCCGCCCCGATCCTTTTCCAACGCGTTTTAGCCATTTACTTGGGGAAAAAAACTGGCTAGCCATATGTTTGGGTCGGTTTGCGGGGGCCCAAACCCTAGTCAGCTGCATCTGGCACGGGCCCCGGATAAACCAAACCAGATCCTTGCCGTACACGGGGGACCCAGCCATGACTTTGGCAAAAAACTGGCTAGCCCCTAAAGTGGAAAACGGATGCGGGTTTTAAACCCCAAACCCTGGCATCTTTGGGACGCCGGGATTAAACCCGCCAAAATCCCTTTCCGTCGCGGCTAGCCATGAACTTGGGCAAACAAAAAGGGGTAAACCATATGTGGGATCCCCCTGCGTCCCCAAAAACCCCAAAATCGCTGGCACTGGAAAGCCGGATAAACCAAACCCAAAACCTTTCCCGTACGCGACTAGAAAAGACTTGGAAAAAAACTGGCTATCCCCTATTTGGAAACGGGGTTCCCTCTTAAAACCCCAGGCAAACTGCATCTGGCACCGCCCCGGGTACCCCAAGCCAGATCCTTTCCCCTACGCGTCTAGCCATGGGCTTTGGGCAAACAAAAAAAAGGGTGGACCACACGGGCCCCGATGCGTCTTAACCAAGCTCAGAGGTATTGGGGCACCGGGTGCTTTGCCATGTCCCCCTTTCCCCACACGGGCCCGCCAGACTGTCTTGACCCCAAAAAAATGTTTTTTCCGTTTTGGGCAGAAAGCGGGGTGGGGTAGCGGTTTGATTTGGAAATTTGAAAATAAGGGAAAGACTTTTCCCGTTACCTTTTTTTGGTTGTTGCAAAAAATGCTCTTTTCGAGAAGGGCTGGATCTATGCTGGTCTCCCCGTGGGGTGGTATTTATTTTTTACGGATAATTTCCCCCGCACGTAGCCCAAAGTTTTTTGGGAAGGGCCCATTTGGAAAAGGTAAAATATACATAGTAACCCCCACCCCAAAAAATTCATATAGGGGCACCGGGAAACAGCAGAAGCGGTACATCCTGAAGGGAAATGGTAGTGTAGCTACTCCCCATCTGTTTTCCAACAAGTGTAAAAAACTTTAAGGGGTTTAAAAAAAACATTAACCCACTCGCCCCTATAGGAAGAAAGATGGATTCATATAGGGAAAGCCCCCGGAGCAGAAGTCGAACTGGAAAAGGGAATTTTAAAAAACCACTCCGCCCTTGCCAGGGGGGATCGTGTCTTCAACTTATGGTAATTAAAAGGGAGAAAGGCACAACCGTTATAAACCCAAAAGGATTTTCATATAAAGGCCAAAAAACCCCCGGGGGCCCCAAAGCCCAAGGGAAAGGCCCCGGGAAAATCCCTACAGAAGGACTCATGCAGTCCTTGCCCAAAAAAACTGTCTTCAACAATGGTTTAAAAACCCTGCCCGAACCGCACGCAAAGTCTTAATTTTGAAAATAAGGTTTAAAACCCCTCGCCCTTGGGCCCAAAAATTGGGGTTTTTCATAAATAATGGTAACACATGCAGTACCACGCACCCCCAGCAAAGGGAAAGGGGGATTTCCCTATCGGCGCATGGTGCCAAAATGTCCCTGTTTCATTTTAAGTAAAACCGCTCCCCCAAGGGAGGAAAAAAAAAAAATTGAAATATATCCCCCTTTAAAAGTTTTTTTTATAAAAAAAATTGTGAATAAATATGGGATGCTTTTCCCTTATTTACCCCATGATGAGTCCTCAAACTTTCCTGTCAGACCCACATATTTGGCAACATGGCTAGCTCCCCCTCAGTAAATAAAACTTGTCTGGTGGGATCTGGCAACCCCAAGGCTGCCGTGCGTCTTGGCTGGCCAAAATTGCGGCCGTTTCGGGCCCCGACGCAAAGGGGGAAAAGTGGCATGACCCCGCCCCCCCCCCAAAAAAGAAAAACCAGCCCCACCCCGGGGTAGCCCATTGAAAACCCCCGCCCCTTTT
Source organism: Sweltsa coloradensis (assembly GCA_024449915.1). Taxonomy (NCBI): domain Eukaryota; kingdom Metazoa; phylum Arthropoda; class Insecta; order Plecoptera; family Chloroperlidae; genus Sweltsa; species Sweltsa coloradensis. The sequence goes on from JAMZAV010000735.1 coordinate 159,645, forward strand.
TCGTGTTTGGGTACCGGATGCGTCCGAACAGGGCCCGGGGCCATGGGGGCCCTTTCTTTGGGATGACTGCCAAAAACTAGTCCAAACCACAACCCCCTAGCCATATGGAAAAAACGCACGATTTCGTCTGGGTAGGGCCCGGGTGCGTCCCGAACGGGGGCCCGGAACGCATGGGCCATAGGGGGGCATGACGGGGCCCCCAAAAAAGTACCCGCCACACAAGGCTAGCCGCATGTGGAAAGGAAAAATTTTTTGGGCCCCTGCCAGATTGGGCCCCGTACAAGGCCCAGGGCGTACGTGTTTTTAGGGATACGAAAAGAAAAGGGTTAAAAATTACTCTGGATTTTAAATTTTAAAGTTAGAAACTAAGGGGGGCTTCCAAACCCAATCATATTTGGCCCCCGCCTTTGAATGAAAGGAAAAAGAGAAAAAAGTTTAATGCGGTATGTTTGTGATTAGGTGTTTTGTATAAAAAACAAAATCAAATGATGATGATGAAAAATAATAAACCAAAAAAAAAGTAATGTAAGGAATGAAAATAAAGAAAAGAAAAAAAATGTTTTAAGATGTGAATTAAAATTTTTTTGAATAGATACTAGGATGAAGAAATGTAGAAAGTTTTTTTTCGCCCTTATCATAGGGTAGAAATCTTCATTGATTGGGAGAAAATCAAATTGCTTTCGCAAAAGGCATCCCCTATTTGGCACATTCTGGGGGAAGGGATAAGATTAGGTTAAAAGGGACACACATGGTACAAACTGGGGAAAAACATTTTCTCTGGTTAAAGATATCTGTGAGTTAAAAAGTGTGGGCCTATACTCAAATTTTGGGCAATACCACCTCTTTTTCTACCCTGAGAAATCGAGACTTTGGAGGACGAATTTTATAGTCAAAAACTACCAAAATGTTTTTTTTGCACCACATCACAGATGCTTGTCGCAAATCCAACAATCGTTGCTTGAATCGACTCTTGACATCTGGAACGGGAACTAGATTGAAATCAACGTCGCGACGCTGGGAAGCTTCCTTAGCAGCCCGATCAGCGTGTTCATTTCACTCTATGGCCCTCGTGTCCACAGGTAACCAGTAAAATTCTATTATAGAACCATTAGAGTTTATTTTTTCTAAATAGAATTGGATGTCTTGTACCAAATGATGACTTGAATACATAAGTTTTATAGCTTGAAGTGAACTCAAGCTATCTGAACACAAAAGGTATTCTGCACAACGACAGCGTAGAATGTATTTAAGAGCTTCACGGATGGCGAATAACTCTGCAGTGAAAGCTGAACACACGTCGCTTAGCCTGAAACGTTCAGTTAAGGTGGAGACTCTTAACGCAAGTAAGGGGTAAGAAATATTTTTGTTATTTATTTTTATGTTGCGCGTTAAGAAACCTTTACTATAAGAATAAGTGTCATCCCGGTTTCGAAACCTGTCTGGTACATTATTTGGTACATTATTTTAGGCCTATACCATCCTTGACAATGTATTATTTATTAATAACAAGTACTTGAGCCTTACCAACGGTTTATATGACTGCAAAGGTTGGTAAAAATTGTGTTTCTCATTTATGAAGTATTTGTTGAATGGACTAGTGGTCTAACTCAGTCAGTTACCAAAATATGTTTTCATTAAAAATGATTTTAAGATTTAAAATGTGTGTTAAGAGTCTATAACATTTAAATAATGTATGATTCGGATATTCAAAATGTGTCGTACATACAAAGTTGATTATCTCTGCGTTGGTACAAACATGGCTTAGACCGCTTGGCTGTTCAAGGGCTCAAATGCTGTTTATCCTTATGTTCATTCACTTCGCTCGCACGTGATTTGCAGGAAAACCAAAAAAGGGGTTAATCAGGATGCACTTTTTGCGATTTGATGATATTGGCAATTTTCAAGATATATTTTTTAAAAAAATTGTCTTTTTTAGTTCGTACAAAATGCGGGTTTAAAAAGCCGATTTAAGAAATCGACAAAACGCCCATTTACAGAAAGCAAATAGGCCACAACGACGACGACGTGAGAAACTAGGGCGCTTCAACCGGTTAGGTCATATTGCGCCGCCTGTGATAATGAAAGTTGATGAGATGATGGGTTTTTGTGATTGATTTTTTTTCAAGTGTATACATAACAAAAAAAAATGATGATGGATAGAGCCCTTTTTTAGCAAAAAAAAAAATTATTGTATGAAAAAAAAATAAAGAAATTAAAGAATGTGTATGAGGGAAATTAAATTTTTTTAAAAGAAACTTTGGTAAAAATTTAGAAAGTTGTCGCCGAATCATATGATAAAATTGTAAAAAGTTGAGTGACGCGGGGAAGTTTCCCTTACGCCCGATCAGGGGTTTTCTTTCCTCTATGCCCACGTGTCCGGGGTCTGATTATGTAAAATCTTTAGGGAAAGAAACGACGTTACCCGGGCCCTTTAGCGACAATTTTGCGTGTCGATGCCTGAAAAAAATGATAGCGATCGCTATGAAAACGAGAAGGAAAAAGGGTCCTAGCTATGCTTCAGATACGAAAAGGGGCGGGTAGCGACTATTTTACAGAACGGTCGAAACGATAATTTAAAAAAGTTTTGATATTTCATAAAACCTGATCGATCGCTATCATAGGCTATTTTACAGAATCGCACTGCGGGTACCAGAAAAAATCAATTATATACCCCAAGAGGTTAGTTTTGTAAATAGTATTGGTTTCTTGTCCCTTTTTTTTTGTTTTTTTTTTTGGATTAAGTACCGTAAAACCGTGAGGCAAAAGCACCACCTATCAAAAAGGGGGGGGGGGGAGGGGAGGGGCCCAGGCGGGCAAGAACCAGCCACGGGTAAGGGGGGGAAGGGGGTTTCCCGTGGGGTATTGCTTCGTCATCGCGTGGGTATTGTCGTCATCGTCGTCGGGGGGCGTCAGGAAGGGGGAAAGGTCCCGAGACGAGCCAGAGCTCGCCCTAGTTCGGGGAGAAAAAAAATCCCCTTTTTACAATGATTTTTGCGGGTGGATTTTTTCTTTTAAATCGCCTTTAAGTTAGCAGAGCCTTTCCGGGCAATTACCCCGGCCCAGACGGGGTTTGTGCTTGAACAATGGCTATATGCTAGAAGTGAATTTGGGTTTCTGAACCAAAAGGTTTTCCCACAACGAATGTATAATGTTAATTTACTAAATTGGGAAAAATTAAAAAAGTCCGCCCCAACCGGAAATCGAACCCACGGATCTCCCGCATTCCAGACAGGCGCGGGATAGACAGATGCGGTGGGGCGGACTTTTTTAATTTTCGAATTGTAGTAAATAATATCAATTACACATACAGGAGGTTTCCAGACTAAACAAATCGAGAAACTGTAAAATGTTTTTAAAGCTTCACGGAGGGGGCATAACTCTGCAAAAAATTAAAAAAACACGTCGTTAGCCTGAAAATTCGTTAAAGGGGGAGCAATAAAAGCCCCTTTCCCAAACCTGATCAAAAAAAGGGGAAAAAACACAATAAATAATTTTAAAAAATATCGGGATTTTGTCTGTGGGTTTTTTTGGATTAAGGGCGCGTCAACGTTAGGTCATAATGCACCACTCTACCCAAGGGGGGGGGGGGAGGAGGGCCCATGTGGCAGAACCACCCCGGGGAAGGGGAGGAAGGGGGTTTTTCACTCGCGGTCGTCATCGTCTTTGTAGGGTCATTGCATGTCGTCGGGGAGGTCGCAAGGGAAGGGGGCAAGGTCCCCCACGACGATTGCCCGAAATCGCCTCTGGTTCAGGGGGAATTAGTATCTTGAGGCTTGAAACCCTGATTAACAACGTTTTGGGGAGTGGCCCCCTTTTAAAAAATAAAAACTGTTTGTAAATTTTGGGGGAGGGGCCGGGGACCCCGATTTGTATTTTTTTAACCTCTCGTTCATTTCTAAAAAAATTAAAAAAAAAAAAAAAAAGAATGTGTTAATTTTTCGAACAGCATAAATCCCCCTTTGGCGAAAAAGATTAGGCACAAAATTTTAAGTGAACCATAGACCCTGTTTAGGGAAAAGAAAAAAAGTCCATTTATTCGCGTAGTTCAGGGGGGGCCAAAATTCGTGTAGTGGAGAAACAACACAATCCCCGGGCTTGTGTTGTTTTTCCCACTAACTATTTTTTTTTCATGGCAGTGAAAAGTGTCATTCGTTTGCAGGGTCTGCCAGGAATCAGCTGTGTGTTTTTTTTTTTTTTTTTTTTTTTATTTGGATTAAGACGCGTAACCGTTAGGGCATAAAGCACCATCTGCCTAAGGGGGGGAGGGGGGGGGGGCCCCCTGCTGGTGAAAACCCGCCAGGGTAATGGGAGGAAGGGGGTTTTCCTCGTCCATTCCATTGCACTTCTTGTGGTTATTTTACTTTAAAAAATCCCCCCCATTCCGACTCCCTTGTTTCGGATTTTTTCTCCGTCTTTTTACTTTTTTCGGGTCTTTTTCTCTTAAACGCCTTTTTGATTGCAGACCATTCTGGGCCAACACCCCCAACGGGAGAAAATGTGGAAAGGCCCTAACACTTTTGTATTGGGAGGTAATTTTTTTCAAACGGGGGGTGTTTCGGGTTAAAAGGGTTGTTATAAAATCTTCCTTTAAATTTTCTGCCAGAGGCTGGTGGAATTCGGTAAAATTTTTTTTTTGGTAAATGTAAGGTTATGTTTATAAAATGATTCATAGGGCCTATGCGACATTGATCCAGCTAGGCCCGGGTTTCAGCTCTGTCATTTTAATATAAAATATTAACTTGGTCTGACATATTTTTAAGCGTTTCAGAACCTAGGGCCTAGTAGCTTGAGTTTATTTGAAGCCTATGTCCAAGTCCTAGAGCATAGCTCTGACTAAAATGCTGGGCCCAAAGGGGCCTAGGCTACATGTAGGCCTAGGTGTATATACAAAAATATAAGAGTAATTTCTCGTATAGCTACAATAAAGAATCCTTGCGAGAACTGGAATGGGTTGTATTAGGTACCTATTATTATTGCAGATGCAAGAAGAAATGCTTCGTTCAAATCGGAGAGTTGGATCGGATTGAAGTACTGTCTACTTTGCGAGTTTCGAATCCAAAAATGAGCAAGACATCCATTTAAGTGGTATGATGTTAGCAGTGCCAATACAGCGGAAGCGAAAGAGAACGATTCTTCTATGGACCGTACTCACTCTTATAAGTACAACGTTACACTAGGGGATCGAAAGATAGACGTGTGTAGAAGGCTTTTTAAGTTTTTATGGTGTGACTAGTGCGCGCTTACGCAGACTGTGTAAGCTCTTGCTTAGTAGTGAGACCCCAAAGGATAGACGGGGAAAAAAATGTTCCTGGCAATATTATTGCAGGAAATGTGTGTGAGCTCATTGTTGAGCACATATCCTCTTTTCCTACAAACACTACCCATTACTCCTCAACCGAAGTTAAATACCTAAACGAACGCTTGAATGTTAAAACTATGCATGATTTGTTTGCAAGAAGTATACTGACACCGACGTGAAGGTAAAATACTCATTCTACTTAAAAATCTTCGGGAGCGTTTCAGCTTAAGATTTGGAAGACACAGTAGACACATGTTGTACATGTGAGACACTGAATGTAAGAATTAAAAGTAATTCTCTGAATGACGTTGCCAAGCGTGTACTGTGGCTGAGCTGCTCGTTCATAAAAGGAGGGCTAAGCGATTTTATACGAAATTCAGAAATACAAGAAACATCTCAACGCAGGAAGACGACTCGGTTGTTGGGCTGTGCTTCGACTACATGCAAAATTTACCTTTGCCCCACATTCCTGTCCAGGGATGTATTTTATTTGCGACAGCTATGGGTGAATGTTTTTGCATCCACAATCTTAAGGACAAAATATCTAAATTTTATCTGTATCATGAAGGTGTCGCCAAAAAGGAGCCTAACGAGGTATGCACATTCATTCTAGATTATATTCAAAATGAGTTGCCACCATCTTGTCAGCACCTGCATCTTTTTTCTGATGGTTGTGCTGGCCAGAATAAAAATCACACTTCAATACGGCAATGCAGCGCATTGGCTACTACTGGTAGATTCAAAACGATTCAGGATTATTTCCCGATAAGGGGGCATTCATATTTGCCGTATGATAGAGACTTTGGTGTTATTAAAAGAGTAATTCGCAAAGCCGATCGTGTGTATACTCCCATGGAGTACACCGAAATGATTGTTATTGCCAGCAAACAAAACAAATTTACTGTCCATGTGGTTGATCACCAGAAATACTGGATTTTAAATACCTGGTGGACAAAACTGTTAAAAAAAAAACTGTATTTCGCAAGAATCGCTTGGTCGGTTAGTACGTAAAGAAAACAAGGTTTACTTTAATATTTCGCAATATATGCACTATTTATACTGTTCTGACGAGCATGGAGTTGTAGTTGCTCGTCATTTTATTGATACGCCAGTCACCTATACGTTTTCACTGAAATTACCTTCAGTAAGAGTCCCTATGAGTATGCCAACAGCTTTGGCTTATGGGGAAAAGAAAAATCCCATCAACCATTTAAAAATGATGGATCTAAAAAAACTCAGTGCATACATTGATCCCCAATTTCAGGATTTTTATGATGAAATCTTTGATTGGCCTACAATAAAAAAAGGAGACACTGAGGAGGAGGAGGAGGAGAGACGACTAGTAGGCCTAGGTGCTGACAACCATTGTTAGTAGATAAGGTCTTAGAGCAAACTAATTTGCATCTGTTCCTCAACATGGCCCTATTTGTATGCAAACCATGAATGGGACATAAAATAAGTGTTTATTTCTCTGTATATGCATATACAAAATTTATTTTGTAGTTGTTCTTAGACTTATATGGTATGTAAACCATGAATGTAAAATAATTTAAGTGAAATATACTCTATATGTGTCAATAAAAATTTAATTTGAAGGAAATGTATGTATATTTTTTTAAATTTAAGCGTTTAATGGAGAAACAACATAAGTCCACGACACATTTTCAATCAAAAGTATATTAAAAAAAAAAAAAAAAAAAAACTTTGATTACATTATTTTTGTAATGTTTTTATCTATTTATATTACATTCCATCTATTTTCTAAGATAATTATTTTAATCAATAAAGAAGTTTTTTTCGTTTTACTCGGAATGGTTGTTTGTGGACTTATGCTGATTCTGCATTAACACATTGTTGTCACGCACACAACAATAGCTGCGTTGAATCGGTATTGTTAAATAATACAGAATGATAGTGTACATAATAAAACTCAATAATTTACTATTTTTTTAAAAATTTATTTATTTATTTTATTTATTATTGGGTATGTAAAAATCTACCTCGCAAAAATGTGCTCGAGTCTATGCTGATAAGTCGGTCAAACTACAGCATTCAGTGTTCGAGTTCAGTTTGTTTGTTCGTGTGTGTACTGTGCTAGCATTGTACTCACTTGCTATAACCCTTGAAGACGGTCGCGTACGATCCCTCTCCCAACTGCTCTAGTTTTATGTACGCGGAAGACTTGCCGAACGGAGAGTCGCCCTAGAAACAGAGAAGACACGAATTAGATGCAATATTACAATATGGCATGTTATATATTTTTTTGTTTATTTGGATTAAGGACGCGTCAACCGTTAGGTCATAATGCACCACTCTAGCCTAAGGGGGGGAGGGGGGAGGAGGAGGGGCACATGCTGGTCAGAACCAGCCACGGGTAAGAAGAGGGGAGTTTCTCACGTCGCGGTCGTCATCGTCTTTGTCATCGTTCGTTGTGTCATTGTCATCGTCGTCGAGAGGTCGTCAAGGGAAGGGGGCAAGGTCCCCGACGACGATTGCCAGAGCTCGCCTCTATTTTCGGGGAGTAAAATACTACCCTTACTAGCTGATGTTTGCGAAGTGGACTTTTTATCTTGAATCGACTTTTACGATTAGCAGAGTCATGGTCAGGCCCAATTCTACCCCGGGCCCAGAGGGGGTATTTGTTTTTTATATTTTTTTATTGTAATAAGTGATTATGGTGGATTTTTAATTGAAGCAACGTTTTAAGTTTAAATTTAAATTATAAGTGCATTTCTTAAACTAGATTTTTTAAGTTTCTTTGTGCATATTTTGCTTTTTCTGTAATAATATCTCAAATACCAGCAATACTAGAAATATATTAAAATTTCCGGAAAAAAAAAACACATAACTTTTTTGGCCCGTGTTTGCAGAGTTCTATTTTCAATCTTCTCTAAAAAAGGTACTATCGTGCTATCGAAATGAGATAACAAACATGAATTTGAATTCCACTTTTTTGGGAGAGATCAAAATGCGTGCGCAAGGCAATATATGGTACATTCTGCTAGCATATTATGATGTACGTAGAATGTAGGACGTCGTAGAACAAAGAACACTGGAGAAACCCACGAAGGTTGATGTACATCGCCTCCCCTGGCCTGGAGAACCGGATGTCATTTCCCGACTCCAGGCCACAGTCATAAAGTACCACTACCTGCTGCCATCCAACGACGACGTGAGAAACTAGGGCGCTTCAACCGGTTAGGTCATATTGCGCCGCATGTGATAATGAAAGTTGATGAGAAGAGTTAAATGGTGTGTTTGCAATGATGATTAGATTGTTTTCTAAGTGTATCAATATAAAAAATGATGAAGTAATAACAAAATAAAAGTTATGTATGTGAATGAAAATAAAGAAATTAAAGAAATGTGTATGATGACGACGACGTGAGAAACTAGGGCGCTTCAACCGGTTAGGTCATATTGCGCCGCCTGTGTTTATGACAATTGACTAGATGAGTTAATGGTGTGTTTGATTATTATTATTATTATTATTATTATTATTATTATTATTATTATTATTATTATTATTATTATTATTATTATTATGATTATGATTATTATTATGATGATGTTTATTATTATTATTATTTAAGAGTTTTCTAAGTGTATAAGTAACAAAAGAAATAATGATGACGAAAGTACGACGACGTGAGAAACTAGGGCGCTTCAACCGGTTAGGTCATATTGCGCCGCCTGTGTTTATGACAATTGACTAGATGAGTTAATGGTGTGTTTGATTATTATTTTTATTATTATTATAATTACAATTACAATTATTATTATTACTATTATTATTACTATTATTATTATTATTATTATTATGATTATTATTATTATTATTATTATTATTATTATTAATATAAGATTTTTAAGCATAAGCCCGCTTTAAGGACATAATTATTGATTCATAGCAGTTGTCGAAAAAGTTTGCCCCGACTGGGGTTCGAACCCAGAACCTCCGGCTTAACGTGCCATAGCTCTACCAATTGAGCTACCGGGACCACAGAACAAACCTTTACTAAACTGCTATTTATTGTGCATTGTTGACCTCCATGACATAAATCGAACAGAAGACTGCAATGTAGCTGTCAAATCTGAAAGATCACATGGATAATGATTCACGTATCATCTTTATTATATTTATATTTTGTTATCATGGATCCATGTGATCTTTCAGATTTGACAGCTACATTGCAGTCTTCTGTTGGATTTGTCATAGAAGTCAACAGTCACAACAATTAAATAGCAGTTTAGTAAAGGTTTGTTCTGTGGTCCCGGTAGCTCAATTGGTAGAGCTATGGCACGTTAAGCCGGAGGTTCTGGGTTCGAACCCCAGTCGGGGCAAATTTTTCGACAACTGCTATGAATCAATAATTATTATTATTATTATTATTATTATAATTATGATTGTAATAGCAAAACAAAAGTTATGTATGAGAATAAAATTAAAGTAATTAAAGAAATGTGTATGAAGTTAATTAAAGTTTGTTAAATAGATTACTTTGGATGAGAAATTTAGAAAGTTTGCCGCCGTTATCATATGATAGAAGTTCTTCATATGATTGGGAGAGATCAAATTGCTTGCGCAAGGCATCATATTTGATACATTCTGCTAGCATATGATGTACGGTTAAAGGTACATCATATGTGTCACATATAGGAATAACCTTTTCTCTGGTTAAGAGATATCCGTGAGTTAGACGTGTGTGGCCTATATACGATTTCTAGACAATACCACCTCTTCTCTACGTGAGAGTATAGAGACGTAGGTGGACGAATTTTATTAATCAGTGAGGGCAATGGCATCACACTACGACAAAAAATATGATATAGATGACGACTACGTAAGAAACTAGGGCGCTTCAACCGGTTAGGTCATATTACGCCGCCTGTGATATTTTTTGGTTTATTTGGATTAAGAACGCGTCAACCGTTAGGTCATAATGCACCACTCTAGCCTAAGGGATACGGGGAGCATAGTTTTTGTCATCGTCATCGTTAGTTGTATCAATCGTCGTCGTGGAGGTCGTCACGGGAAAGGGGAGGTGTTCCCGACGACGATTGCCAGAGCTCGCCTCTAGTTTCGAGGAGTAATATACTCCCCTCTTAAAAGCTGTTTGCGGGGTGAATATTTTCTCTTGAATCGCCTTTTACGATTAGCAGAGCCATGCTTGATGAGACGAGTAAATGGTGTGTTTGATGTTAGTGATAGCAAGATTTTTGATTTATTTGGATTAAGGACGCGTCAACCGTTAGGTCATAATGTACCACTCTAGCCTAAGTGATATGGGGAGGAGGGTCCCATGCTGGTCACAACCAGCCACGGGGTAAGGGGAGGAAGGGGGGTTTCTCACGTCGCGGTCGTCATTGTCTTCGTCATCGTTTGTTGTGTCATTGTCATCGTCGTCGGTGAGGTCGTCAAGGGAAAGGGGAGAGGTCCCCGACGTTGATTGCCAGAGCTCGCCTCTAGTTTCGGAGAGTATTATATACTCCACTCTTACTAGCTGATGTTTGCGAGGTGGACTTTTTCTCTTGAATCTCCTTTTACGATTAGCAGAGCCATGCTCTGGGCCAATCCTACCCCGGACCCAGACGAGGATAGAGGAAAAAAAAGAAAAAATTTAAAGCATAACACGCGACCCGGCACCTCCACCATTTTTATTGTCCACAAAAAAGGATACAAAAATACGGTTCATAATTGAATTGAAAGCATAACTAAACTCTATTGAGAGATGAACATTGATTTTCAACAACACTCGCATCAGATACGTTTATTCAACACTTTATAATATTATCGCCGAGCTGAAATAAGTGCGCTTTGAAAACATCGTACACAGAGGAAATTAATTAGGATTCCCTGTTGAAACTGATAAGGTTGGTTAGGAAGTTAGGTTAGCTTATTTACTCACATAAAACAAACTTGATTTTACTTCCAGCTTTAGACACACAATATCAAACTTACAAGTTTTCCCAAATCTATCGAAGTAAAAGTTTTATAACCTACCCTTTATAAACAAACATTACTTTACGGAAGCTCTAGATAACCCACTCTCTCATCCCTCCAAAACTTTCTGGTGAAACAGGCGACAGCGCTACTGAACTCGGGTAAATCTGCAACGTCACTGTTCAAAGATACGCATAATGGTGCTAGCAAGGCCATAAAATGCGCACACACCACGAAGTGTCATAAATGAGAGAAGCAAATGTAGGTTTATGGCCCGAGTCTTATGAGCTATGATTTATTACGGCGTAGTCAGCACGAAAACTTTTCGTGCTCTTAAATAGAGTCGTAGGTTGGTAGACGTTTTACTTTATACACGTTCAAATAGGACGACGTGAGAAATTAGGGCGCTTCAACCGGGTAAGTCATATTGCGCCACCTGTAATATTGAAAGTTAATATGTTGGGTTAAATAAAAAAAGTTTATTTTGATTAAGGGCGCGTCAACCGTTAGGTCATAATGCACCATTCTAGCCGTAAATGGATATTTGAAGGAATAAAAAGGAATGGATTGTAAAATGGGCGCTTCAACTGGATAGGTCATATTGCGCCTCCTGTGATTAAGAAAGTTGATCAGATGAGTAAATGGTGGGTTTGATGATTAGATTGTTTTTAGTGTATATAAGAAAATAAAATTATGATGATAGTAATAGCAAAACAAAAGTTATTTATGTGAATGGAAATAAAGAAATTAAAGAAATGTGTATGATGTGAATTAAATTTTGTTAAATAGATTACTTTGGATGAGAAATTTAGAAAGTTTGTCGCCGTTATCATATGATAGAAGTTCTTCATATGATTGATGGGAAAGATCAAATTGCGTGCGCAAGGCATCATATTTGGTACATTCTGCTAGCATATAATGTACGGTTAAAGGTACATCACATGGTCACATCTGGAATAACCTTATCTAACAAACCAACGATTGAACTTGGTTTTTGAGTTAATGATTAAGGGCGCGTCAACCGTTAGGTCATAATGCGCCACTATTTCTGCTTCAAAACGTATTCTATGAAGGTTTTAAAACAACTCATGTCCCAGTTTGTGAACACCCTTGTCCTTTATACGGGTACCTAAACACACCATTGTTGTCAACCTCGGTATTCCTCAAAAGGTCAACCGTGGTTGCACACGCTCTGGGACGTCCTAATCGATTCCAGGGTGCATGACGTCACAGGGTGGTGTAAACCTACATAGGGCGAGCATGACCTAGTGTGAGAGCCACCCAGCGCGTACCGGACTAAGATATTCATAAGCTCGGGTTATCAGAACAAGGGTGGCCAGGGTGCGCGTCATACGACGATGTGACAAACTAGGGCGCGTCAACTGGTAAGGTCATATTTCGCCGCCTGTGAAATTCAAAGTTAATGATCTGAGTTAATGATGTGTTTGATGATTATATTTAATTTAATTTAATTTTAATTTAATTTTAATTTTAATTTATTGTTTTAACACATTGATGCGTTATAGGTTGCTAAAAGAGGGCATAGCCCCATTCATATTGTTTTATAACTGTATATAATAAGAAAAGAAAATTATGGTAATGATAGTAACAGCAAAACAAAATTATTTATTTGAATGAAAATAAATAAATTAAAGAAATGTGTATGATGTGTATTAAATTTTGTGAAATAAATTTACTTTGAATGAGAAATTTAGAAAGTTTATCGTCGATATCATTTGATAGATGTTCTTTATATTTGATTGGCAGAGATCGGGGAGTAAAATACCCTTCATACTAGCTGATGTTTGCGAGGTGGACTTTTTCTCTTGAATCGCCTTGTACGATTAGCAGAGCCATGCTCTGGGCCAATTCTACCACGGGCCCAAACGGGGAGACGGGTAGGGGAGGAAAGGAAAGGAGGTTGGTTTATTTGGATTAAGGACGCGTCAACCGTTTGGTCGTAATGGAGGAGCCTATGCTGGTCAGAACCAGCCACGGGCAAGGGGAGGAATGGGGGTTTCTCACGTCGCGGTCGTCATCGTCTTTGTCATCGTTCGTTGTGACATTGTCATCGTCGCCGGGGGGTCGTCAAGGGAAGGGGGCAAGGTCCCCGATGACGATTGCCAGAGCTCGCCTCTAGTTTCGGGGAGTAATGTACCTTGAAAGTTGTATCGCACAGCAGCCGTGCTTGGACATCCCTCGCGTCACGAAATAAAATAAAACATGAAACATGGGCGCACCCGAACGTCGTCCATTGCATTCGCGGCGATAAAAAGTTTGCATCCGTACTCATATTACGTGGCCCGTGTTCCTTCCATGTGAAGTAATTCCGCGAGGCAACAAATATACGACGAAGATAGACATTTTGTAGCTGTACTATACGTCAGTCGTAATAGGCCTATATACAAAACGGGGGAAATAATTACAACCACCGTAGGTTTCTGAATCGATGATGGTTTTTCTGATTCAGAAATAGTCACGTCAGGGGTCCCTCAGGGGTCTATTTTGGGTCCTCTTCTTTTTACTTTATACGTAAATGATATACCAGTATGCTTAAATTAATCAAAATGTCAAGTGTATGCTGACGATTTAAAGATTTCTGCCCTGTGGGTACCATACGTGATTGTGTGCAGCTCAAAAAAGATAATGATTGTCTATCTAAATAGTGTTCAGTTTGGAAGTTTGACCTTAATGTTGCGAAATGAAAAAAACGACGTGAGAAACTGGGGCGCTTCAACCGGTTGGGTCATATTGCGCCGCCTGTGAATGAAAGTAAACTAGAAGAGTTAATGCAGGTATGTTTGATGATTAGATTGTTTTCTAAGTGTATAAATAACAAAATAAATTGAAGATGAAGAAAGTAATAGCAAAATAAAAGTTATGTATGTAAATGAAAATAAAAAAAAGAAAGAAATGTGTATGAAGTTACTTAAAGTTTGTTAAATAGATTACTTTGGATGAGAAATTTGAAAGTTTTGTCGCCGTTATCATATGATAAAATTTTCTTCATATGATTGGGAGAGATCAAATTGCATGCGCAAGGCCCTCATATTTGGTACATTCTGCTAGCATATGATGTACGGTTAAAGGTACACCCACATGTGCCACATATGGGAATAACCTTTTCTCTGGTTAAGAGATATCCGTGTGTTAGGCGTGTGTGCCCTATACGAAGTCTAGACAATACCACCTTCTTCTCTACGTGAGAGTCGAGACTAGGTGGACGAATTTTGTTAGCCAATGTGGGCATCACACTACGCAATTTTTTATTTTGCAACGCATCCCAAGATGCTTGTCGCAAATCCAACAATCTTTGTTTGAATCCACTCTTGACATCTGGAAGGGAAAAACTAGATTGAATCAACGTCGCGACGCTGGGAAGCTTCCTTAGCAGCCCTATCAGCGTGTTCATTTCCCTCTATCCCCACGTGTCCAGGTATCCAGAAAAAACTCTATATATAACCCTTAGAGGTTAGTTTTTCTAAATAGAATTGGATGTCTTGTACCAATGATGACTTGAATACATGAGTTCTATAGCTTGAAGTGAAATTAAACTATCTGAACACAAAAGGTATTCTCCACAACGACAGCGTAGAATGTATTTAAGAGCTTCACGGATGGCGAATAACTCTGCAGTGAAAACTGAACACACGTCGCTTAGCCTGAAACGTTCAGTTAAGGTGGAGCAATAAAAAGCACTTCCAACCTTGTTGTCAATTTGGAGCCATCTGTGAATACCAAAGTAAACCTTTGATGTTTCATGGCAAATCTCTCTAAGTTAATTTTGAATACACTATCGCAAGTAGAGTTTTTATCAAAAACGACAAAGGTCCAAAAATAATAATCGGCTCTGGTGTAAACCAGGGCGGGTTTTTTGCTAAATACAAATTAAAAACTTGTGGCAGATGAAATTCTATAAGATTAAACAAAAATTTACATCTTAATCCCGTTGGGAAGAGATGCCTTGGGTTTGTTATCAAAGTGTCTGACATATGTCGGTTAAAAACATTCCGATTTGCTGGATGGTTAGGCATAGCTTTAATTTTCATTACATACGTACCCATCAAGAGGTTTCTCCGTTCTGGCCAAGGAGGACACACCTGACTCGGCATACAAGCTGACTACCGGGCTTGTTCGAAATGCACCAAGAGCAAACGAAACCACAATGGTGGACAGTGTCTAGAAGTTTTAAATGTTGTGTTCTTGCTGAAGAGTATACGAAACATCCCTAGTCCATCTTGGAGCAAACTAGAGATCCGTAAATTCTCAACATGCAAGTCCTATCTGCACCCCACGATGTATTACTGAGAACTTTCAATAGGTTGATTTCCACATGCATTTTTTGCGTAACTCAACAACGTGGTCTTTCCAATTTAGCTTTTTTTCAAACACCATGCCGAGAAGACGGACATTTTTTTTGAAAGAAGTTCTACATTGTTAAACGATAGTTGTGGGTCATTTTGGATTCCTTGAAGACGGCAAAAGTGAATGCACTGAGTTTTTTTTGGGAGAGAATCGTGTCCCCCGCTTTCGAGCCCATTCACTTATATTGTTCATCCAAATTTTCACGTGTCTTTAAATGTAACGTAATCTACTTTACCAATAAAATATTATATTTCATTATATTTTAAATGGAGTGGCGTTAGATAGAGTTAAATCAATTAAAAACTCTTGGTGTTGTGATGACCCAATAAACATTTGTTGTGACTGTTGACATCCATGATGTAAATCGAACATGAAGACTGCAATGGTGCAATAATAATAATCGTTAGGTCATAATGCGCCACTCTAGCCAAGGGGATGTCGGGATTTTAGATTCATTTGCATTAAGGCCGTTAACCGGATTACAAGACGAAAAGGTTTGGTTACTTGGATTAAGGGCGCGTCAACCGTTAGGTCATAATGCCACTTAGCCTAGGGGGTACGAGGAAGAAGGGCTGGCCAACTTCCCACCCCGGGGCCAGACGTTTTTTTGGTTTATTTGGATTAAGGACGCGTCAACCGTTAGGTCATAATGCACCACTCTAGCCTAAGGGGGGGGGGGGGGAGGAGGAGCCATGTGGTCAAAAAACCGCCACGGGTAAGGGGAGGAATGGGGGTTTGTCACGCGCGGTTCACGTCTTTGCATCGTTCTTTGGGTGCCTTTGTCATCGTCGCGGGGGGTTGTAAAGGGAAGGGGGCAAGGTCTCCGACGACGATTCCCAAAGACCCGCCTCTAGGTTCGGGGAGTAATATACTCCCCGCTTACTAGCTGATGTTTGCGAGGAGGACTTTTTCTCTTGAATCGCCTTTTACGATTAGCAGAGCAACGCTCTGGGCCAATTCTACCCCGGGCCCAGACGGGACGGGGGTACTTGCGACAGAAACTCCCGTGCACGTCGCTAGGAAGCGTCGCGACGCCTCGTTGAGATGCGCGTCAGAGAGGAGCGCGTCATAACTCGTGGCCGAACCGCGCGCCCGCTAAACCGGAAGCGCTCGCCCGACGTGACCCGCGTACACAAGCGCGCAGAGTGCGTCCGTAAATTAAAACATTGTTTGACTTCAGGTTCCGGTGGGCGCGTCCTTGTTGTGCGGTTCTTCTCTTTCTTATTGTTCTCTTTCACATACAACGTGGCTCCGATGTTTTAGAGGATGAACTTTTGTTACCGAAGCCCTCAATATAATGTATCGCATTTTTAGTTGCCTTTAACTTTTAACTCTGTTGATTGTTTTAGCCCTTGATTTATGTTTTCTAAAACGTTTATTTGAATTAAGGGCGAGTCAACCTTAAGGTAATAATGCGCAACTCATGTCTAAGGATATGTGGAGGAAGGTCCCATGCTGGTCAGAACCAGCCACGGGTAACGGGAGGAAGGAAGGTTTGTCAATAAGTATGACGACGACGTGAGAAACTAGGGCGCTTCAACCGGTTAGTTCATATTGCGCCGCCTGTGATAATGAAAGTTGATGAGTTAATGGTATGTTTGATGAAAATTGTTTTCTAAGTATATAACAAAATTAAAATGATGTCGATAGAAATGGGAAAAAAAAAAGTTTTTTATGTGAAAAAAATAAATAAATAAAGAAATTGATGATGTGTTTTAAAATTTTTGCTAAAAGATTACTTGGATGAAAAAATTTAGAAAGTTTGCCCCCTTTATCATAGATAGAAGTTTTTCATATGATTGGAAAAGTTTAAAATTTGCAAAAGAAAGGGCATCTTTTTTAGTATATTCTGCTAGCATATTATGATGGACGGTTAAAGGTACATCACATTGTCACATTTGGAAATAACCTTTTCTCTGGTTAAGAGATATCCGTGAGTAGATGTGTATGGCCTATTCGAATTTTGGACAAAACCACCTCTTCTCTACGTGAGAGTTGAGACGTAGGAGGATTTTTTGTTTTTTTTGTTTGTTTGTTTATTTGGATTAAGGACGCGTCAACCGTTAGGTCATAATGCACCACTCTAGCCAAAGGGGGGGGGGGGGGGAGGGGCCCCAGGCTGGGACAAACCCAGCCACGGGTAAGGGGAGGAAGGGGGGTTTCACGTCGGGGTTTTTCACGTCTTTGTCATCGTTCGTTGTGTCTTGTATGTCGGGGGGGTCTTTAAAGGGGAAGGGGGACAAAGTCCCCGACGACGATTCCCAGAGCTCCCCTCTAGTTTGGGGGAGTAAGATACTCCGCTTTTAGCTGAAAATTGCGGGGCGGACTTTTTCTCTGAATCCCCTTTTACGATTAGAAAAACCATGCTCTGGGCCAATTTCCCCCGGGCCCCAGAGGGGGTTTAAAATTTTTACTAGTCAGTTTAGGCAGCACACACGCAATTTTGCTTTGCAACACACCCCAAGGCTGTCCAAATCCAAAAATCGTGGCTTGAATCCACTTTGACATCGGGAACGGGAACTAGATTGAAACAACGCGCGACGCTGGGAAGTTCCTTAGCAGCTTATCCCGTTTTTCTTTTCCCTTTTTCCCCCAGGTCAGGTATCCAGAAAAAACTCTTTTATATCCCCCTTCCCGTTATTTTTATCTAAATAGAAGGAGTCGTCCCAAATATGATTTGAATAATGAGTTTTATAGCTTGAAGTGAACTTAAACTTCTGAACACAAAAAGTAATTTCCACAACGACACTGTATAATGTATTTAACTTTTTTAAAGAGCTTTGGGGAGGGAAAAAACCGCAGAAAAAAAATGAAAACACGCGCTTACCCTAAAACGTCATTAAGGGGTGGAGCAAAAAGGCATTCCCAACCTTTGTCAATTTAAAAAAGCCATCGAGTTGGTGATTCCCAGTCGTTTGATATTCTTTTCGGGCCCTGCTGCTTTTAACTACTTATTTCTGCTTCTCGCAGTCCAGACCCCGAGCAGAAATACCCTGGGCTGAAGATTTTGGTTTTTTGGGATTTAAAGGCGCGTCAACGTCAGGTCATAATGCACCGCTCTAGCCTAAGGGGGAGGGGGAGGGGGGGCATGATGGTCAGAACCAGCATGGGTAAGGGGGGGGGAAGGGGGGTTCTGACGCCGCTTTTTTTCTCGTTTTTTTGGATTAAAAGGGCGCGTCAAACCCTTAGGTCATAATCACCGTCTAGCCTAAGGGGGGGGGGAGGAGGGGGGCCCCTGTGGTCAGAACCCGCCCCGGGTAAGGGGAGGAAGGGGGGGTTTTTCACGCGCGGTCGTCATTTTTTTTTCATCGTTTTGTTTTGTCATTGTCATCGTCGCCGGGGGGTCGTCAAGGGGAAGGGGGGGAAGGGCCCCCACGCGATTGCCCTAGCTCCCTCAGTTCGGGGTGTAAGATACTCCCCCTTTCTAGCTGAGTTTGCGAGGTGGTTTTTTCTTTAATCGAATTTTTCATTAGCAGAGCATTTCTCGGGGGAATTCTACCCCCCGGGCCCAAGGGGGGGGGGGGGGTCGTCAAGGGGGAAAGGGGGCAAGGTCCCGAGACGATTGCCCGAGCCGCCTTTAGATTTTTGGGGAGTAAATACTACCTTTCTTTCTAGCTGATGTTTGGGGAGGTGGACTTTTTCTTTGAATCGTTTTACGATTAGCGAGCTATGTTGGGCGAATTCTACCCCGGGCCCAGACGGGGGAGTTCTGACACTTTAGTAAAATTTCTCTGGGCAAAAGAACACACAACATCGGATCTAGAGTTTCTATGTGATTGGAACACGCAAAAAGCTCCCAGACCAGGGGGTAGGGCAAAAACGAATATACCTAAAGTCTCGCTCAGCCCCAATACAGACGCGAAGCGTGAGCGCGTCCGACGGGAACGCGTTACTAACCTAAATAACCACGGAAAAAGTAGTGAAATTACTTTACATTGGAAATTTTGTAATTAAGTTACAGGTACGTTACTGAAAAAGTACATTTCGTTGGAAACGCGTTACTTCTGTTACGTTATACTATCCAGTATCCACGTTTGCCCAGCATATAATGAACCGACGACGACGTGAGAAACCAGGGCGCTTCAACCGGTTACGTCATTTGCTCGCCCTGTTAATGTTTATGTTGTAAGTTTAATGAAATGTATTTTTTTGTGTTTGATGATAATATTCTTTATTATAAAATCAAATAAATTGATATAGAGATGATAGTGATAGCAAAAGAAAAAATATTTATTTGAATGGTAAATAAAATGTTTTTGGTTGGAATTAAATTAGATTAAACAAATTTTTTCGAGAGAAACCCCTATTTAAGAAAAGGGATGGCCCCCCGTGATGATTTTAAATTAAAAACACGTAAAATTTATTAAATATAAAAATTAAATAGGAAGGGCCCATATTTTTAATTTAAAATTACTTGTTTTTTTATTGTCACCGAACCAAAGGAAATGTCCGAAGATTAATGAAATCCTATCGTGAATCCATCGCTCAATGTGGACCCCGCGAGTTACACGTCAGAGATCGCCTCTCAAGAAAAGTGCTCTGATCGAGGGAACTTCTACTAAACAGATGAAGATAATTGTGGTTAATGACTCCCCAGGGCAGGATAAGTACCCGTATCAGGTGAGGGGGTGGGGAGATCTCAGACGTTGCGTGCAGACGGGGGTAATCACTCCCCCGGGGCAGGGGGGGGGGGCTATACATTACTTTCATCATACTTTGGCGGAACACAATTAGGATTATATTTTATTAATGGATTAGTTAACACAGCACACTGTGGGTTGGGGACGACGATCTGGGACGCATGTCACAGAAGATGACGATACGGACGAGTAGGATCTCATGTCGAGTAAAAGTGCAGCAGCAAGTCATAACATTTATTTGCATTAAGGGCGCGTCAACCGTTAGGTCACAATGCGCAACTCTAGCGTAAGGGATATAGGAGGAGGAGCCCATGCTGGTCAGAACCAACCAAGGGTAAGGGGAGGAAGGGAGGTTTCTCACGTCGCGGTCGTCATAGTCTTGTCATCGTTTGTGGGTATGTCGACGTCGTGAGGGTCGTCAAAGGGGAAGGGGGCAAGGCCCCGACGCGATTGCCCGGGGCCGCTCTTGTTTCGGGGAGTGGAGTATAATATACTCCCCTACTTAACAGCTGATGTTTGCCAGATGGACCTTGTCACTTTCCCGCCTTTTACGATAGGCAAAACGATAGTTGAAATAATACGTGAAAATAGCGTTTTGATTTATAGATTACATTATACCGGTCAAATTAAAAAAATAAAACCACGAACGCAATCTTTAAGAATACAATATCACAATGTGAGGGAAAATTTGGGGGTTTTTAACCGGTTTGGTACCGCCTTTTGTATGAACGTTAAAGAAAAAATTAATGGGTGTTTTTTGGGTTTTATTGTTTTCAAGGGTATAAATAAAAGGAAATTTGGGTGATTTAATAGCGAAAGAAAAATAACTTATTTGAACCTTTTCTCTACGTTAGAGTCGAGAGCTGCAGGCGGACGAATTTTATTAGTCAGTGTGGGCATCACACTATGGAATTTGGATTGTACGCTAAATTATCAAGTCACCTACGCGAAGGATTCGACAGTTTTAATCTTTCTCAGTAAACGAACGGTAAAAAAATATTTTCTTACGTTCCTCTGGCTTTGTAGAAAGTGAGCTAGATTTGAATGAATGACTGAATTGAATGAGAGCGAGAAATGAAGGCGAGATTTAGTTCCAATGAATAGTCGGGCGTTTGAATATTCGCCATTTCGCTTCCTTTCTTCTTTAGAAAGCTACCTTCTTGAGATGCCAAAAATAGAAAAGAAATCTTGAAAATAAAAATTGAAAGATATAACGAACTTTTATCAGAACTTTTTCAAAAATACGTTAACTAATTAAAGTACTACAAAAGACTTAAAAATTCAATTATTTTCTAAGCCAATATACACTTCATTCCCAAAGTTCTCCGCCACAGATTTTAGAAGTTGTAGCAGAGGTGTTTTTAAATCCAAAAAGAACTTGAAGGGGAAAAATACGCGGAAACAGAGAAAAGTCTTGTCGAAGCTTGGAATCTCGTAGATGTACTTCACAAGGTATTCTACCGGTTTAAGGGACTTTATTGCATATTTGTTTATTTATTTAACGTCCATCATATATTTAATTAAAAATCTGATTAACAAAGGATTGTTTGTTTGTTATTTGGATTAAGGACGCGGCAACCGTTAGGTCATAATGCACCACTCTAACCTAGCGGGGGGGAGGGCATGCTTTTCAGAACCAGCCACGGGTAAGGGGAGGAAAGGGGGGTTCTCACGTCGCGGTCGTCATTGTCTTCGTCATCGTTCTTGGTGTCATTGTCGTCATCGTCGTCGAGGGATCGTCAAGGGAAGGGGGCAAGGTCCCCGACGACGATTGCCAGAGCTCGCCTCTATTTTCGGGGAGTAAAATACTACCCTTCATACTAGCTGATGTTTGCGAGGTGGACTTTTTCTCATGAATCGCCTTTTACGATTAGCAGAGCCATGCTCTGGGCCAATTCTACCCCGGGCCCAGACGGGGTTATTAAAGGAGGATAACTAAATAAATCTAAATACATAAATGCATAAATAACAACAAACTAAAAGTTAGTAAAGTTTGAAATAGTAACATTACAACATTAATGTATTAATAACACAGACATGTTGGTAATTTTGGCCAGATCCAGATATCATAACTTCTAGAGGATGGCACATTCATTTTGAATTCGAGAGTAATCAAAATACATATTAGACCTATTTAAATCCGGCTCGCCAAATAAATTTGTCAATTTGGGATCTTTGGGACCAAAAAGACGTGAGAAACTAGGGCGCTTCAACTGGTTAGGTCATATTGCGCCGCCTGTGACATTGAAAGTTTATGAGATAAGTTAATGATGTGTTTATTTTAAAATTTTTTTCAAAGTTATGTAAACAAATAAATATCGTTGTAATATAGCAAAAACAAAAAAAAAGTTTTAATGTGAATGGAAAAAAAAATAAATTTAAAAGGGAAATTGTATGATTTGAATTTTTTTTATGAATAGATTTTTTGGATAAAATTTAGAATTTTGTCCGCCTTTTAATCATGTGATGAATTTATTCATATGATTGGGGAGATCAAATTGCGTGCGCAAGGCATCATTTTTTGGTACATTCTGCTATAGCAAAATATGATTAGGGTTAAAGGACAAAAACATGTTCATTTTTGGGAAATAACCTTTTCCCTGGTTAAGAGAATCCTTTTTTTTTTTAGCTAACGAGGTGGCCTTTCGTTTGGAGAATCCTCGACCTCTTCTCAATCTCATTCTTCAATTTTTTTTGAGAGTCGAGACGCAGGAGGACGAATTTTATTAGTCGGTAATACAATTTAATTTATATTATTTGAGTTGAGGGCACATCAATCGTCGAGTCATCCCGGAGATGTGGTGAGGAAAATTCCATGCTGGTCAGAACCAGATAAGGGCAATTGAGGGTAAAGGGGCAGTTACTCACGTCGCCGGCCAGAGCTCGCCTTTAGTTTCAGGAAAAATTTACCCCCCCTTTCTAATAAAATAATAATAAAAATAAAATAATAATAATAATAATAAAAATAATAAAAAATAATAATAATAATAATAAAAATAAGGGCTTTTTTTCTCTTGAGAAAAAGGCGAATTAAGCCAAAAAGGGTTTTTTTACAATTGAAATTAACTAACAAACTTCGAAATCTAAATTAATTATAAAAAATTATGTTTAGTTAATAAAAACACGCAACACAATGTTTAGGTTTACGGTTTTCCACTTTAAAATGTTCCATAGTGATGAGGGTAGTCGAGGAAAATATAATTTAAATAAAGTATAGTATGTGCAGCATTAGGAACAGGTAATGAGCAATAGATAATATAGCAACTAGTAAATACAAATGGCCATCACCAAACATGACATATTGCGAACTATAAAATGTTTCCCTTTTTATGAACTTATGTTTGCGAGATGGATATTTTATCAAAACTATTATTTATTTTGTCGAACTTTCCAACGCTCAATATAATACCTTTTAATATTAACTAATTTCACATAGACTTTGCAAGTCTTACTTGTGCGAGGAAACACGCATTGACAACGAAACTACCCTAAAGAACCATTATAGGCTACAGGAAATATATCAAAAACAGCCAAAACAAACTCTCACCGTTCAGTGTTCACGTTGACTCCACTCTTCAAGAAAATATCTAGATAAACTTATTCTGGAAATCAAGACATCCGAAAAGTTTCGTCAAAGTTGATTCTTCCGTCTCATTACATAAAACTTCCAACTTCGCTGACACTGTGATCAGTTACCTCATTTCCTCAAGCGTTGACTGCAGGAGAGCGACGCCTATCGTTTCACGTCGTGTAGGCCTAACATTTGTTTTGGTTTATTTGGATTAAGGACGCGTCAACCGTTAGGTCATAATGCACCACTCTAGCCTAGGGGATATGGGGATGAGACGCCCATGCTGGTCAGAACCAGCCACGGTAGGGGGAGGAAAGGGGCTTCTCACGTCGCGGTCGTCATTGTCTTTGTCATCGTTCGTTGAGTCATTGTCATCGTCGTCGAGGGGTCGTCGAGGGAAAGGGGCAAGGTCCCCGACGACGATTGCCAGAGCTCGCCTCTACTTTCGGGGAGTAATAGACTCCCCTCTTACTAGCTGATGTTTGCGAGGTGGACTATTTCTCTTGAATCGCTTTTTACGATTAGCAGAGCCATGCTCTGGGCCAAATTCTTCCCCGGGCCCAGACCGAGAACTTCCCCCCCCTTCAGCCCCCTGTAATATTGTAACTTAATGAAATTAGTTTGCCCTATGTTTGATTATTGTGTTCCAAGTTTTTAAAGAAATGAGTTAAAAAAACAATGGTGACGAGAATAGAGGTTATAGTGACGACGACGTGAGAAACTAGGGAGCATCAACCGGTTAGGTCATATTGCGCCGCCTGTGATATTGAAAGTTGTTGAGATGAGTTAATGGTGTGTTTGATGATGAGATTGTTTTTTTTTCTTTTTTAGGGCGTTTCAACCGGTTAGGTCATATTGCGCCGCCTGTGATAATGAAAGTTGATGAGATGAGATTATGGTGTGTTTGATGATTAGATTGTTTTCTAAGTGTATAAATAACAAAATAAATTGATGATGATGAAAGTAATAGCAAAATCACAATTAAAAAAATCATAAGTCATAATGCGCCACTCTAGCATAGGGGATAAGGGGAACTATACACATCCCTTGGTGTTCCTCTGGTCGAGGATGTACACATAGTTAGGTACATCACAAGAGTCGCATCAAGGAAAAAACATTTCTCTTGTTACTATAGACATTCGTGAGTCGGGCTTGCGAGACAATACCACGTGAGAGTCGAGAAGCAGGGCGGAAGGTGGATGCAACCTCTGACTTGGAACAAGGAGGTTTCTTTGGCCTGAGGATGACTGCGGGGGAATGGGAGGGAAGTTTAGTACAAGTATAGCCACTCACCCCGAAGGCTGAGTACCGCTTCGCCCTCCTGTGCTGATCCTTGTTCAGGAACACCTCTGACTTAGGACGAGGAGGTTTCTTTGGCCTGAGGATGACTCGCGCCTCCTCTCGGATATCTTCGTCCAAGAGCTTTGAGTCACTGGACACGGACAGCTGACGGTGGACTCGCTCGTGGTCGCCGAGCCCATTCCAATCTAAGGGAGAGAGAAGAAACTTCGTTAGCAACATGGAGCAGATCCGCAGGCAAGGGGAGAAAAAGGAATGGAGATTCTTACGTCGTGGTCGTCTCGTTTTAGGAATACTAAAATATTTGTTTATTTGGATTGCAGACGCGACAACCGTTAGACGACGACGACGTGAGAAACTAGGGCACGACAACCGTGAGATTATATAGGTCATAATGCTTTACTCTAGCCTAGGGGAAACGGGGATGAGGGGCCCATGCTGGTCAGAACCAGTGACGTGTAGGGTGAGGAAAGGGAGATTCTCACGTCACGGTCGTCCGTCTTTGTCGGCATTCGTGCCGTCATTGTCGTCATCATCGGGAAGGTCATCAAGGGGAAAGGGGAAGTGTCTACGACGACGATTGGCAGAGGTCACCTCTAGTTTCAGGGAGTAATATACTACCCTTCTTATACTAGCTGATGTTGGCGAGATGGACTTTTTCTCTTGAATCGCTTTTTACTATTAGCACCCGAGCCAAATCTACCCGGGGTCCAGACGAAAACGTGACCAATGCTTTTTTAGTTTCAACCATTAGATCATAATGCGCCACTCTAGCCTAGGGGAATCGGGGAGGAAGGAGCCTATGCTGGTCAGATTTGGATTATTTGGATTAAGGACGCGTCAACCGTTAGGTCATAATGCACCACTCTAGCCTAGGAGGGGCCCATGCTAGTCAGAACCAGCCACGGGTAAGGGGAGGAATGGGGGGTTCTCACGTCGCGGTCGTTATCATCTTTGTCATCGTTTGTTGTGTCATTGTCATCGTCGTCGGAGAGGTCGTCAAGGGAAGAGGGAGGGTGATTAAGGGCACGTCAACCGTTAGGTCATAATACGTCACTAT
Source organism: Sweltsa coloradensis (assembly GCA_024449915.1). Lineage (NCBI taxonomy): Eukaryota > Metazoa > Arthropoda > Insecta > Plecoptera > Chloroperlidae > Sweltsa > Sweltsa coloradensis. The sequence continues at coordinate 185,823 of JAMZAV010000735.1, forward strand.
AGTTAATTAGTTAATGGGTTTTAAGGGCACACAACACTAAGGTTATTTGTGCCCTATGGATATTTTTTTTTAACGAAAGGGGCGTAAGTGAAAACCCGGGGGGTACACAAGGAAGGGGGGCAGGTCTGTGCTGGTTTCAACCAGACACAGGCAAGGGGAAGAAATAGTAAAAGTACACACGTAACGTGAGAAACTAGGGCGCTCAACTTGGTATTTTGTTTTGCGCCGCCTGTCATTGTGTAATTTTATAATTTATAATTTGATTTTGTTTTTATATTTTTTTATAAGTTTATGACATAAAATGATAATTTGGTTTCATCAAATTTAAGGGCACGTCAAACGTTGCATGCGGAGGTTTTGTATTTGGTACATTCTAATTATCACATGAGTCACATGTGGGAGACGTGTGTGGCCTATTCGAATATTTAATATTTATGCATGCAGGAATAGAATTTGTTTATTTGGATTAAGGGCGCGTCTATCGTTCGGTCATAATGTGCCGAATACCAAAATAGTCCGAAAGAAGTTTTTTTAGAGTTAAGGGGCGCATCAACCGCTCGGTCTTAACCTAGGAGGTCTTAACACGCTTGCGGCTTAGACCAGGGGATGGGAGGGAAAATCCAATCTGGCCAGAACCAGCCACGGGCATGGGAGGGGGGGGGTAATTAATAACCAATATATTTTTTCAAAAGGGAGGAACGTAAGGGGTGACGTGGGGTTGACAGACCTGTGCTGGTCAGAACCAGCAACAAGTAAGTGGAGGGCATGGGGGTATAGGTGGCTGGGTACAAGAAGCCGGGGCAGTTTCGGAGTGTTTGACTTTCTGAAAGTGAGCTAGCCAATGTTCGCGACATGAACTGTATCTCTTTCCTTGCCTCACGATCACAAGAGCCATACTCTAGGCCAAATTCTACCCCTGGCCTAGACGGGGGATTATGGGTTGAGGGTTTTTGGTTTATTTGGATTAAGGACGCGTCAACCGTTAGGTCATAATGCACCATTCTAACCTAAGAGGGAAGGAGGAGGAGGAGCCCATGCTGGTCAGAACCAGCCACGGGTAAGGGGTGGAAAGGGGGTTTCTCACGTCGCGGTCGTCACAGTCTTCGTCATCGTTCGTGGTGTCATTGTCGTCATCGTCGTCGAGGGGTCGTCAAGGGAAGGGGGCAAGGTACTCGCTTTCTAGCTGATGTTTGCGAGGTGGACTTTTTCTCTTGAATCGCCTTTTACGATAAGCAGAGCCAAGCTCTGGGCCAATTCTACCCCGGGCCCAGACGGGGAAATGAAGAATAAACATTCTTATCTGATCCATACTATTGATTTGTATGCTGGAGATCGCTGTAAGGTATAGACTTTTTCCTTCGTCTGACCTTTCTCCAGTTTACCTTTAATAAAACCCTCAATGTATCACACAGAATTGTCAATAGTCGCCTTGAATTATTCAATGCCTTTAACACCAGCAGAGACCAAAATAACGGGTTGAAAATTTCAGTTTACTTGCGAAAATATAGGATTTATTACTGATGGCATTTTCTCCGATTTGTGCCGAGGCAAAGTCATCCAGTATCGGGTAAATGTCTTAGGCAAGCCGCGCCAGATGTGTTTCGTGCCCGAAATTTAAAACGACGCATTTATCAGAGCGATATTGAGGTTTGTTCAGTTTCTCTCCGAGGCGTGGCTTATTAAAGGAACTGTTTCACAGCGAATATGAAGTCTGCAGCCGCCAGTGCCAGAAGCAATATGCGATCTTAGTGCAACTCAGGAGAAGAAACAAAAGAAACAAAACGCTCATTGAAAAGGGTTGAGTTAGGCTAAATGTAAAGTAAGGAAACTGCAGAGAAAATAAAATCTACTCTCGTCTTTATTGGAATGTATCTCGTATTTGACTTTTTTAATAATAAGTTGAAGAAGGTAAAAAAAAAAAAAGAAAAAAAAAACTGTGGCTTCTCTTGTATCTTTAACCTTGGCCAGTTATAAAGTAGTTGAATGTTGAGTTGGTATTACATTTCAAGACACCTGTCCGTGTGATCTTTCGGTTAGGTTTTGTTTTATAAAACAATATTTGGATAAGGGCGCGTCAACCGTTAGGTCGTAATGTACCACCCAAGCCAAGGAAAGTTCCATACTAGTCAGAACCATGATCACGTTTAGGAAGAGAAGTCTTTTGGTTTATTTGGATTAAGGACGCGTCAACCGTTATGTCATAATGCACCACTCTAGCCTAAGGGGGGGGGGAGGAGCCCATGCTAGTCAGAACCAGCCAAGAGTAAGGGGAGGAAGGGGGATTTCTCACGTAGCGGTCATCATCGTCTTTGTCATCGTTCGTTGTGTCATTGTCATCGTCGAGGGGTCGTCAAGGGAAGGGGGCAAGGTCCTCGACGACGATTGCAAGAACTCGCCTCTAGTTTCGGGAAGTAAGATATTCCGCTTTTTCTAGCTGATGTTTGAGAGCTGGACTTTACCTCTTTCCTCGCTTTTTTTTTTACTGGCAGAGCCATGCTCTTGGCCAAAAAGGTAAAATAAAAAATAATCTGTGGCGTATTCTGTATCTTAAACCTTGGCCAGTTTTAAAGTAGTTTAACGTTAAGTTGGTATTACATTTCAAGGCACCTGTCTGTGAGTTCTGAGTTCTTTCAGTTAGAACTTGGGAGAGAAGACCGGTGCTCGACTTTCACAACTAAGTACAACATAGGCCTACACAATACACATCGCATGCAATTGTTTTTTTTTTTAAATTTGTATTAAGGACAAGTCAACTGTTAGGTCATAATGCACCACTCTAGTCTAGGGGATATGGGGAGGAGGAGCCCATGCCGGTCAGAACCAGCAACGGGCAAGGGGAGGAAAGGGGGGTTCTCACGTCGTGGTCAACGTCGTCGTCGGGAAGTCGTCAATTTTTTGTGATTATTTGGATTAAGGACACGTCAACTGTTAGGACCATAATGCACCAAATCAGTCTAGGGATATGGGAGGAGGAGCCCATGCCGGTCAGAACCACAACGGGCAAGGAGAGGAAAGGGGGGTTCTCACGTCGTGGTCAACGTCGTCGGCGGGAAGTCGTCAATTTTTTGTGATTTATTTGGATTAAGGACACGTTTAACTGTTAGGACATAAAGCACCACTCTAGTCTAGAAGATATGGGGAGGAGGAGCCCATGCCGGTCAGAACCAGCAACGGCAGAGAGGAAAGGGGGGTTCTCACGTCGTGGTCAAAAGTCGTCGTCGGGGAAGTCGTCATTTTTTGTGATTTATTTGGATTAAGGACACGTCAACTGTTGGGCATAATGCACCACTCTAGTCTAGGGGAAATGGGGAGGAGGAGCCCATGCCGGTCAGAACCAGCAACGGGCAAGGAGAGGAAAGGGGGGGTTTTCACGTCGTGGTCAACGTCGTCCCTCGGGGAGTCGTAAATTTTTTTGTGATTTATTTGGATTAAGTGACCGTGAACTGTTAGGACATAATGCACCCCTCTAGTCTAGCGGATATGGGGAGGAGGAGGCCCATGCCGGTCAGAACCCACAACGCAAGGGGGAGGAAAGGGGGGTTCTCACGTCGTGGTCAACGTCGTCGTCGGGAAAGTCGTCAATTTTTTGTGATTTATTTGGATTAAGGACACGTCAACTGTTAGGACATAATGCACCACTCTAGTCTAGGGGATTGGGGAGGGGGAGCCCATGCCGGTCAGAAAACCCGCAACGGCAAGAGAGGAAAGGGGGGTTCTCACGTCGTGGTCAACGTCGTCGTCGGGGAAGTCGTCAATTTTTTGTGATTTATTTGGATTAAGGACACGTCAACTGTAAGGACATAATGCACCACTCTAGTCTAGGGGATATAGGGAGGAGGAGCCCATGCCGGTCAGAACCAGCAACGGGCAAGGAGAGGAAAGGGGGGGTTCTCACGTCGTGGTCAACGTCGTCGTCGGGGAGGTCGTCAAAATTTTTTATGATTTATTTGGATTAAGGACGCGTCAACCGTTAGGTCATAATGCACCACTCTAACCTAGGGGGGGGGGGGGGGGAAGAGGAGGCTCCCCTATTGGTCAGAACCAGCCACGGGTAAGGGGAGGAAGGGGGTTTTTTCACGTCGCGGTCGTTTTAGTCTTTGTCATCGTTCGTTGTGTCATTGTCATCGTCGCCGGGGGGTCGTCAAGGGAAGGAGGCAAGGTCCCCGACGACGATTGCCATAGCTCGCCTCTAGGTTCGGGAAGTAAAATTCTTTCCGTTTACTAGCTGATGTTTGCAAGGTGGACTTTTTCTCTTGAATCGCCTTTTACGTTTAGCAGAGCCATGCTCTGGGCCAATTCTACCAGGGAAGGGGGATTTATTTTTGGATTAAGGACGCGTCAACCGTTAGGTCATAATGCACCACTCTAGCCTAATGGGGTGGGGGGGAGGCGGGGAGGAGCCCATGCTGGTCAAACCAGCCAGGGGTTTAAGGGGAGAAGGGGGGTTTCTCACGTCGCGGTCGTCATCGTCTTTGTCATCGTTCTTTTGTGTCTTGTCATCGTCGCCGGGGGGTCGTCAAGGTTTTTTTGTTTTATTTGGATTAAGGACGCGTCAACCGTTAGGTCATGATGCACCACTCTAGCCTAAGGGGGGGGGGAGGAATACCCCATGCTGGTCAGAACCAGCCACGGGTAGGGGAGGAAGGGGGATTTCTCACGTCGCGGTTATCATCGTCTTTGTCATCGTTCGTTGTGTCATTGTCATCGTCGAGGGGTCGTCAAGGGAAGGGGGCAAGGTCCTCGACGACGATTGCAAGAACTCGCCTCTAGTTTCGGGAAGTAAGATATTCCGCTTTTTCTAGCTGATGTTTGAGAGCTGGACTTTACCTCTTCTCTCGCTTTTTTTTTTACTGGCAGAGCCATGCTCTTGACCAAAAAGGTAAAATAAAAAATAATCTGTGGCGTATTCTGTATCCTAAACCTTGGCTGTTTTAAAGTAGTTTAACGTTAAGTTGGTATTATATTCAAGGCACCTGTCTGTGAGTTCTGAGTTCTTTCAGTTAGAACTTGGGAGAGAAGACCGGTGCTCGACTTTCACAACTAAGTACAACATAGGCCTACACAATACACATCGCATGCAATTGTTTTTTTTTTTAAATTTGTATTAAGGACAAGTCAACTGTTAGGTCATAATGCACCACTCTAGTCTAGGGGATATGGGAGGAGGAGCCCATGCCGGTCAGAACCAGCAACGGGCAAGGGGAGGAAAGGGGGGTTCTCACGTCGTGGTCAACGTCGTCGTCGGGGAGGTCGTCAATTTTTTGTGATTTATTTGGATTAAGGACGCGTCAACCGTTAGGTCATAATGCACCACTCTAGCCTAAGGGGGGGGGGGGGGAGGAGGCTCCCATACTGGTCAGAACCAGCCACGGGTAAGGGGAGGAAGGGGGGTTTCTCACGTCGCGGTCGTCATCGTCTTTGTCATCGTTCGTTGTGTCATTGTCATCGTCGCCGGGGGGTCGTCAAGGGAAGGAGGCAAGGTCCCCGACGACGATTGCCATAGCTCGCCTCTAGGTTCGGGAAGTAAAATTCTTTCCGTTTACTAGCTGATGTTTGCAAGGTGGACTTTTTCTCTTGAATCGCCTTTTACGTTTAGCAGAGCCATGCTCTGGGCCAATTCTACCAGGGAAGGGGGATTTTATTTATTTTTGGATTAAGGACGCGTCAACCGTTAGGTCATAATGCACCACTCTAGCCTAAGGGGGGGAGGGGGAGGAGGAGCCCATGCTGGTCAGAACCAGCCACGGGTAAGGGGAGGAAGGGGGGTTTCTCACGTCGCGGTCGTCATCGTCTTTGTCATCGTTCGTTGTGTCATTGTCATCGTCGCCGGGGGGTCGTCAAGGTTTTTGGGTTTATTTGGATTAAGGACGCGTCAACCGTTAGGTCATAATGCACCACTCTAGCCTAAGGGGGGTGGGGAGGAAGAGCCCATGCTGGTCAGAACCAGCCACGGTTAAGGGGAGGAAGGGGGGTTTCTCACGTCGCGGTCGTCATCGTCTTTGTCATCGTTCGTTGTGTCATTGTCATCGTCGCCAGAGGGTCGTCAAGGGAAGGGGGCAAGATCCCCGACGACGATTGCCAGAGCTCGCCTCTAGTTTTGGGGAATAATATACTCCGCTTTTATTAGCTGATTGAGAGGTGGACTTTTCTCTTGAATCGCCTTGTACGATTAGCAGAGCTATGCTCTGGGACAATTCTACCCCGAAGCGAAACACTGAATCTCTATATCCGACGACGACGTGAGAAACAAGGGCGCAACAACCTGTTAGGTCAAAATGCGCCGCCTGTGATATTGTAAGTTAATGAAATGTGTTTATGGTGTGTAAGATGATTATATTGTCTTCTAAGTAAAGAAAAGAAAATGATAGAAGCAGTTTAAAGGCGCGTCAACCGTTTAGGTCACAATGCGCCACTCTAGCCTAGGGGATATGGGGAGGAAAATCCGATGCTGTCCAGAACCAGCCACGCGTAGGGAGAGGTAAGGGAGTTTTTTAAAATTTGGATTAAAGACGCGTCAACCGTTAGGTCATAATGCACCACTCTAACCTAGGGGATATGGGGAGGAGGAGCCCATGCTGGTCAGAACCAGCCACGGGTAAGGAGGTTCTCACGTCGCGGTCGTCATTGTCTTTGTCATCGTTCGTGGTGTCATTGTCGTCATGGTCGTCGAGGAGCCGTCAAGGTTAGGGGGCAAGGTCCCCGACGACGATTGCCAGAGCTCGCCTCTAGTTTCGGGGAGTAAAATACTACCCTTCTTACAAGCTGATGTTTGCGAGGTGGACTTTTTGACTCGCCTTTTACGATTAGCAGAGCCATGCTCCGAGTCAATTCTACCCTGGGCCCAGACAGGTGATTATTTCGATTAAGAGCGCGTCAACCGTGAGGTCATAATGAGCCACTTTAACCTAGGGATTATGGGGAGGAGGGGCCAATGCTGGTTAGAACCAGCCATGCGGAGAAAACGGGGGTTCTCACGTCGCGGTCGTCATTGTCATCGTTATCGCCGCGTCGGGGAGGTCGTCAAGGGAAAGGGGAGGTGACCCCGACTACAATTGCCAGAGCTGAACTCTAGTTTCGGGGAGTAATATACCGTACTCCCTTTCTTACTAGCTGATGTTTGCGAGGTGGTACGATTAGCAGTGCCATGCTCTGGGCCAATTCTACCCCGTTGAAATTGTTATATCATCATTGTCATATGATACGCCATCCGGTATAAACAGTGCAGTGGTATTAATAGACGCAACATTATAGAGTTTGCATTTCCATTGTGTTTACCACATCTTTGTATTTCGCACAATTACAAAAAAAGTAATATAAATGCACTACAAACACAAACAGACGTGCTAGTACTGTCACCACTGGTTCGGCATTGTATGCTGCTTGACAAAGAAAGATGCAAGTATGAAGTAAGGTTAACTACAATTGTCTCACAAGATATCAAGAACATTTATAGAGGAAGAAGGGTAACTAAATGTTGTCGCACGTTAACAGTAATCTTACTGTGACGTCATTGCATTCGAATCATCGAAGTGATGCGCAGCCCTAATGTCAGCACGCACTTACGCAAGTGTGAATGCGCGCGCGTTTGTTTATTTGAATTAAGGGCGCGTTAACCGCTATAAAATAATGCACTAACCTAGGGGATGAGGGAAGGAAAGTCCTATGCTGGTCAGAACGGGTAAGGGTGGAAAAGGAGGGGAGTGACAAGACGTGGTCGTCATCGTCTTTGTCATTGTTCGTGCTGTCATGGTCGTCGTTGTCGGGGAGGTCGTTATGGGAAGGGGGAGAGGTCTTCGACGACGACCGTCAGAGCTCGCCTCTAGTTTCGCGAGATGGTATTTCCTTTGGTCCCTGTTAGTGTTATCATTTCATTAGATGGTCAACGGTGAATTACCATGGTCAGTTAGTGGACAACTGAACTTCCTGTTTGTTGTTAACATGTCCTGAAAGTCAGCGTCGTAAGAGTGAGTCTCTAGCTCAGCGAGTGTTGCTCTGCGATCCATGATGCCCGAACACTTTTAGAACTAGCTGCACAATACTTCACACTTCTCACTTTTGTAACACCTTTAGAACCAGCTGAGATTGCAAACTTGACACACTTGAACCACCTTCTGAAGACTTATTGTATAGAACTTTTTTTGGTCGAAACACTAAAAATTGATTCAAACCATATTGTTTATCACATCAAATTCCAATCTTAGCACAATGGCACTTTTTAACCAAAAGTCTACAAACTTTTAACACAAATTAAGTAAATTAATATCCCAACATGTCCTCAAAGAAGGATCATTTACTGAAACGTCACCGCCAAATACTAAATATATAAATTCGTTCTGTGTACGGTGCTAAATAGAATCGAACGGAACAAGAGTGTTGACAATTTCAAAACAAAAATTTTCCGTTAGTTTCCAACATGTCTCGACCTGCAATGAACGTATAATCGCATGCGCGATTCAAAGAAAGGTACTGGCGCACTACGCAATTGCAAGCTCTATATACTTGAGACATGCGGTGGAAATGAGAGGTTACACAATGGTTAAATATAGAGTAATAAGCCCTACGTGTTGAATGCGGTTAAATCATTTTGACGGGACGTCTTGTGAACGCAGGCTGGTAAATAAAGTGGGAGTAAACAGATGTTGAACATAATGGAGGTGTATTGATAAGGAAATGAGACAATGTGTTGCTATTGTGATGTGCAGGAGTGAGAGATCACTTTAATATTGTGATGAGAAAGCATTTTATCAAAATACTCGAGGGCGAAGGTTAGGCTACCACCAATATTTAAACCAAGTAGAAGAATATTGTTTAGTGACGGAAACGAACACAGAAGAACAGTGTCAAAACAGAAACATGGGTTTCGCAAGCGCTGAACGCTGGAAGAAAAGTGCGTTATTTTAGTCGGTGGATCTTCCACCTTTTGCTTACAAACGTTCACATTTAGTAATACCGCAAACCAACGACGACGTGAGAACTAGGGCGCTTCAACCGGTTAGGTCATATAGAGCCGCCTGTGACATTGGAAGTTAGAAAAATGAGTTTATGGTGTGTTTGATGTTTATATTATTTTCTAAGTTTATAAAAGAAAAAAAATTATGGCGATGCTAGTGATGGCAGCGCGAATAATCTTTGCTGTTAAAGCGCCCTACTAAGTACTAATACTAATACTAAAAGAAAAATGATTCGAAAGGAAAAAAAAAATAAACAACAAAATAAATAAATAAATAAATAAATAAATAAATAAATAAAAAAATAAATAAATAAATAAATAAATAAATAAATAAATAAGTAAATAAATAAATAAATAAATAAATAAATAAATAAATAAAGATAATGTGTTTGATGTGAATTAAATTTTTGGATGAGCGAAGCGAAGATTCCATTCTACTAACACTGGAGAAAAAATTCCAGAATGTTTTTTTTTCTTTCTGTTTTTTTTTCTTTTTGTATTTTTGTCTGTTTGTCCACATGATTCCGGCTAAACCGATACGCCGATTGCGATGAAATTTTATGGAGCCTTCGAAATCTCTAAACTTAGAACTGCCAACGTGTTTGAGCGCAATCGAAAAATTATTTCTCATGAAAATCGCATTTTACGATTTTTTTCGATTTTTTTTAAAATTTCTCCGATTTATAACACCTACATGCTTTATCCGATTTTAATTTTTAAGTTTATTTGGATTAAGGACGCGTCAACCGTTAGGTCATAATGCACCACTCTAGCCTAAGGGGGGTGGGAGAGAGGAGCCCATGCTGGTCCCGAACCAGCCACGGGTAAGGGAGGAAGGGGGGTTTCTCACGTCGCGGTCGTCATCGTCTTTGTCATCGTTCGTTGTGTCATTGTCATCGTCGCCGGGGGGTCGTCAAGGGAAGGGGGCAAGGTCCCCGAGGATCCGATTTTAATGATTTTTCACAGAACCCTTATTTATGAATTAAGGTATTCGTGTGAAATTTGAGCGCAATCGAAAAATTATTTCTCATGAAAATCGAAATTTTACGTTTTTTTTTCTTTTTTAAATCAATTCTTGCATTATGACACCAACATGCTTTATCCGATTGTAATAATTTTTTCACAGAACCCTAATTTTTTGAATTAATATATTCGTTTGAAATTTGAGTACAATCAAATAATTATTTCCTATGAAAATCGAAATTTTACGATTTTTTTTCTTTTTTAAAAATTACGATTAATTAAAAAAATTAAAAATTAAAGTTTTTAAATTAAAAAATTAAGTTTATTTTTAATTTAATTTTAAATAAATTTAAAAAAAATCTTCAACTTAGTAATGATTTTTTCACAGAACACAGAAAATCCGCAAAACACTTGGCTACTCAATGCACCAACTACGCTCATCCAACAACGCGGCGGGACTTAAGCGTTTTCCTAGTGTAAATAAATTGTAATGAAAAATCAAGAAAGTATGTCACCGTTATCATAAGATTGGGAAGGGGTTCTCACTTCGTGGTCGTCACCGTCTTTGACATTGTTCGTGTTGCCATAGTCGTCGTGGTAGTCGTCTAGGGGGGGGGGGAGAGGGTTAGTAGGTTATGTTTGCGAGATGGACTTTGCAATTATTTCCTCTCCTTTGACGAACAGCAGAACCAAAGATCGTCACTAATCTTTGGCATGGACGACGACGTGAGAAACTAGGGGCTTCAACCGGTTAGGTCATATTGCGTCGCCTGTGAATGAAAGTAAATAAGAAGAGTTAATGCAGGTATGTTTGATGGTTAGATTGTTTTCTAAGTGTATAAATAACAAAATAAATTGATGATGATGAAAGTAGTAGCAAAATAAATGTTTTTTGTTTATTTGGATTAAGGACGCATCAACCGTTAGGTCATAATGCACCACTCTAGCCTAAGGGGTGGGGGGGAGGAGGGGCCCATGCCGGTCAGAACCAGCCACGGGTAAGGGGAGGAAGGGGGGTTTCTCACGTTCGCGGTCGTCATCGTCTTTGTCATCGTTCGTTGTGTCATTGTCATCGTCGCCGGGGGGTCGTCAAGGGACGGGGCAAAGTCCCCGACGACGATTGCCAGAGCTCGCCTCTAGTTTCGGGGAGTAAGATACTCCGCTCTTTCTAGCTGATGTTTGCGAGGTGGACTTTTCTTTGAATTGCCTTTTACGATTAGCAGAGCCATGCTCTGGGCCAATTCTACCCCGGGGCCCAGAAAGGGGGATGTATGTGAATGAAAAGAAAGAAAAGAAAGAATGTTTTGAGTATGATGTATGATGAGAATTAAATTTTTTTAAATAGATTACTATGGATGAGAACTTTAGAATGTTTGTCGCCGATCATATGAAGAAATTCTTCATATGGGAGAGATCAAATTGCGTGCGCAAGGTATCATATTTAGTACATTCTCTAGCTATGATGCAGTACGGTTAAAGGTACATCACATGTGTCACATATGGAAATAACCTTTTCTCGGGTCCCCGTCTGGGCCCGGGGTAGAATTTGGCCCAGAGCACGGCTCTGGTAATCGTACAAGGCGATTCAAGACAAAAAGACCACCTCGCAAACATCAAATAATAGTATGAAGGGTAGTATTTCACTTCCCGAAAATAGAGGCGAGCTCTGGCAATCGTCGTCGGGGACCTTGCCCCCTTTCCCCTTTACGACCCTCGACGACGATGACGACGATGACGACAATGACACCACGAAAAGATGACGAAGACAAATGGGCGACCGCGACGTGAGAAACTCCCTTCCTCCCCTTACTCGTGGCTGGTTCTGACCCGCAAGCAAGGGTCCCGTCCCGGGATCCCCAATGACGAATGCCAGAGCTCGCCTGTAGTTTCGGGAAGTCATATACTTCCCTTTTAACTAATTTCAAAAAAAACTTGAAGACACGTCACTATTTCAAACTAAACAATACCATTTTAATTATTACTCAAGTTTCTATCTACATCGCGGCATGGTTAGGGGATGAAAACACCGGACGCTAAACCCTTATAAAGAGAGCATTAGGAAGAGCCGTACACGCACAAGAACGACAAAGAGAGAGAGAGATAGAACACGTAGTTTAAAATGCTAATTTATCATCCCTTGTAATCGGAGTAGGGCCAGCTAATTAACCCCACAGCGGTGCGCGCTGTATTCCTCCCTCATAGGTGAATGCGGCCAATGCGGCCCCCGGCCCCGGCCTACACGGCGCAAGATTAATGGTTATAGCGGCATATCCGGTTACACTACTCTCCAATATTCATGAGGTGTCATTATTAAATCGCTTTCAATTAACCATTGCACACCTTTACCCTTAACATGACAAACAAACCCCTTACAATAAATGGACTGTAAGCAACGTGCCCATTCAAGAGAGGGGGGTTGAAGAGGTTTTGTTTTTACGCATGTTATAAAGGCTTCCCGGTCCGGGGTTTTAAATTTTTTCATAAAAAATTGGTTTTATTATTTTGGGAAAAAGGGCGCGTAAACCCCTAAAGGTCAAAGTAAGCCACTCTGAAAAAGGGCGAGGGACATTTTTTTTTTTTTTTTTTTTTATTTGGTTAAGGACGCGTCAACCGTTAGGTCAATTGCACCAAACCCAGTCTAAGGGGGGGGGGGGGGGGGGGGGGGGCCCATGCTGGTCAGAACCAGCCCCGGGGAAGGGGAGGAAGGGGGGTTTCTCACGTCGCGGTCGTCATCTTTCTTTGTCATCGTGTTGTGTCATTGCCCATCGTCGCCGGGGGTCGTAAAGGGGAAGGGGGCAAGGTCCCCGAGGGCGATTGCCAGAGCTCGCCTCTAGTTTCGGGGAGTAATATCTCAACGGTAATATACTCCCCTAATAGCTGATGTTTCCGAGATGGATTTTGGAATTCATTAAGTTGAAGGGCGTGTCAACCGTAATGTCATAATGCACCACTACAGCCTATGGGATATAGGGAGGAGGTGTGGTGTGGTCAGAACCAGCCACGGGTGTAGGGGGAGGAAAGGGGTGTTCTCACGTCGCAGTCATCGTTTTTGTCATCGTTCGTGGTTTAGTTTTTTTGTCTCATTGTCATTGTCGTCGTCGTCGTCGTCGGAGAGGTCGTTAAGGGAAGGGAAAAAATTCCCCGACGACGATTGCCAGAGCTCGCCTCTTGTTTCGGGGAGTAAAATACTCGGTTACAAAAATAGCTTTTGTTTGTTTATCTGGGTTAAGGACGCGTTAACATTTAGGTCATAATGCGCCACTCTAGCCTAGGGGATATGGGAAGAGGGGCCCCGCTAGTCAGAACTAGCCACGGGTATTGGGAGGAAGTGGGACTTCTCAAACCCCGGTCGTCATAGGCAATATATTTTATCTACGTCTACGACGTTGTCACTCAGCATTTTTTGCCTGACGAATCACTATTTCGACCTAGGCCGTATCCAACACTAATGACAGTCACTCGCAATTCCTATCTCCCAACTATGGTTGATTTGTTCCATCTCTCAGTGATAAACCTCCGAGTCTAGTAAGAAACATAATAGGATAATTCCAACCACTTGAAACTGCAGCTGAGACGTCGCTGCGATTTGCATACGATGTAAGTTATACGTCCGTACGTGATACGCGCGTACCCGACCAGAATACTCGTGTTCAATTTTTTAAAGCATAAGGCACGTGATCGAATTTTTTCCCGTCCGATGTGTGATTACCCAAAGCAACGATAATGTATCCAACGATCAAATTTAAATTGAAGTGTAGTCTGAAACTGCAGTGTGCTAGATTTTACCCCATGGATAACACATGAAATTCGCGATAAAAAATACCATAAAATTTTGTTTTTTTGGGATTAAGGACGCGCAACCGTTAGATCAAAAGCAACCACTCTACCCTTTTAAGGGGGGGGGGGGGGGGGAGGGGCCCCCACCCGGTCAGAACCCCCATGGGTAAGGGGGGGAAAAGGGGGTTCCAGTCGGGGTCGTCATTGTCTTCGATCGTTCGGGGTGTCATTTTTCGTCATCGCGTCGAGGGGTCGTAAGGGAAAGGGGGCCCACGACGTTGCCAGAGCTCCCCTATTTTCGGGGAAAAAAAATACTACCCTTCATACAAGCTGTTTTTTGCGAGATGGACATTCTCTTGAATCGCCTTTTTACGATTAGCAGAGCCATGCTCTGGGCCAATTCTACCCCGGGCCCAGACGGGGATCCGTTATCATATAATAGAATTTCTTCGTATGATTGGGAGCGATCAAATTGCGTGCGCAAGGCATCATATTTGCTACATTCTGCTGACATGTGTTACATCTGGGGAAAAATTGAAAACGACGACGTGAGAAACTTGGGCGCTTCAACCGGTTAGGTCATATTGCGCCATCTGTGATAATAAAAGTTGATGAGATGCGTTAATGGTGTGTTTAATGATTAGATTGTTTTCTAAGTGTATATATATAACAAAATAAAGTGATGAGAATTCAGGACAATACCACCTCTTCTCTACGTGAGAGTCGAGACGCAGGAAGACAAATTTTAATAGTTAGTGTGGGCATCGCACTATGCAATTTGTTATTTTGCAACACATACCAAGATGCTTGTCGCAAATCCAACAATCGTTGCTCGTGTCCACTGAAGACATCAGATATAGATCGAAATCAACGTTCCTTCAGTCCGATCAGCATGTTAAATTCCCTCTATTCCAACGTGTACAGATTTACCCCCCCCCCCCCCCCGTTTATTTGGATTAAGGGCGCATCAACCGTTAGGTCACAATGCGCCACTCTATAGCTTAAGGGATGTGGGGAGGAAAGTCACATGCTGATCAGAACGAGCCAAGGGTTTAGAGGGGGATTTTTGGGTTATTTAAATTAAGAGCGCTTCAACCGTTAGGTCATAATGCACTACTCCAGCCTAGGGGATATGGGGGGAGGGGCCCATGCTGGTCAGAACCAGCCACGGGTAGGAGAAGAATGAAAGGGTTCTCACGTCGTGGTCGTCATTTTCTTTGTCATTGTTTGTTGTCGTCGTCTGGGAGGAAGTCAAGGGAAAGCGGTGGTGTGCCTGACGACGGCTTCCAGAGCTCGCCTTTAGTTTCAGGGAGTTCTCCCCTAATTGCAAGCTGATGTTGGCGTCTCTCATTCCTCGCCTGTTACGATAGCTGAGCCATGCTCTGGACCAAATGCCCCTCTTCAGGTGTCTGGCTAGGTATGTTGCTGATTAGTCAATTGTGAAGCATCCGGGGTTTTAAAAGGGACCCAATCCCCTTGTTTCGCAAACCTGGGGAAACCCCTCAAAAAAAATTCAGTCGGGGATTCCGGTCTCGACGGGATTTGAATCCGGAACCTCCCGAATCAGAGTCACGCGCTTAACGCTTAACGCTCGAGCATTACTGTTGGTTAATAAACATAAACACTTTAAAGCTAATTTCAAACAATCGTCCCACCCCCCAACAAAACACACTCAAAGGGGGCGTTTTTTACCGAATTTTAAGCTAGTTTGGCTAATTCGACCTTAATGACGTAACGCAAAACGGATATCTAGCTATAACGTAGTTTGCGAGATTTATTTCAGGGTTTCCACGCACTTGTATAATCAGTACAAGTACAATCTGTTATAATTAGCTCCGGCTTGCAACCCTTGAACTGGTAAAGGGAATTAATTAAAGTTTGAGTATCCTCCTTCCTCTGGTTCCATGCTGCGCCCCTTTATCTCAACACAACAACCAACAACCCTGATGGTCAAAGACACAAGGCTGTGTAAGCACTTCCGTCATCGCGCACCATCTTTTGGACGACTTCCGAACTAATGAGGCTGAACGAGTGACTTCTAGGAAATTACCACTCTGATAAACACACTAAACAAATATTTACAAAATGCCAATCCCAGTCGGAGTCCAATGTATAATACTTTCACCAAATCGTTCAAACGGAATACCCTAAACGCAACAAAAAAAGGGAAGGTCTAACCTTTTGCCGGGGTACTTTTACGACTTCGTTTGTTGTTTGATGTTTTTTAGGTTTAAGGGCGCGTCAACCGTTAGGGCAAATGCACCACTAAATGGGGGGGGGGGGGGAGGGACCCATGCTGGACAGAACTAGCCACGGGTAAAAGGAGGAAAGGGGGGGTTTACGCGCGGTCGTCATTGTCTTCGTCATCGTTCGTTGGGGTCATTGTCGTCTCGTCGTCGAGGAGCGTCAAGGGAAGGAGTCAAGGTCCCCCCACGACGATTGCCAGAGCTCGCCTCATTTCGGGGAAAAAAAATTTTACCCCCCATCTAGCGAGTTTGCGAGGTGGACTTTTCTCTTGAACGCCTTATACGATTGCAGAGCCATGCTCTGGGCCAATTTTTTTACCCCGGCCCCAAAGAGGGGGAAAAGCTATACTTTTCCAAAGGGGAGGAACGTAAGGGGTGACGTAGGAGACGTGGGGTGGACCAGGCTTGTGCTGGTCACAACCCAGCCTGTGGTCTGTGGCGAAATCAGGCCGGGCTCAAGCATAGGAAAGTGGTTAAGGAGGGAGGGAGGGCAGGGGTTGGTGGGTTTCCCCCACGTCATGGTGTCTTCGTCTGTGTCTGTCCGTGTTGTCATTGTCGTCATCGTAGTGGGGCGGTTTTTCAGTGGGAAGGGGTAAGACCCCCCACGACGACCCCCCAGAGCTCGCCTTAGATTCGGGGAGTAAAATATCCCCCTTTTTCAAACTGATGTTTTCGAGGTAGACTTTTTCCTTGAATCGGGTTGTACATTAGCAGAGCCCTGCTCTTTCTTTCTACCTCGGGTACAGACGGGGGTTCCCACGACTTCAAATGACGACGTGAGAAACTAGGGCGCTTCAACTCGTTAGGTATGTTGTGCCGCCCGTTTTTTTTTTGGGTTTTATTTTGGGTTAAGGGGCGTCAAAAACCCTTAGGTCATAATCCCCCCCACTCTAGCCCAAGGGGGGGGGGGGGGGGGGAGGGGCCCCCTGGTCGAACCAGCCCGGGTAAGGGGAGGAAGGGGGGTTTCTCACTCGCGGGCGTCTCGTCTTTTTCACGTTCGTTTGTCATTGTATCGTCGCCCCGGGGGGTCGTCAAGGGGGAAAGGGGGCAAGGTCCCCCACGAGATTTCCAAGCTCACCTCTAGTTTCGGGGAGTAGATACTCCGCTCTTTCTAGTAGTTTGCGAGGTGGACTGTTTCTCTTGAATCGCCTTTTACGATCAGCAGAGGCGTGCTCAGGGCTAATTCTACCCCGGGCCCAGACGGGGTGTAAAGTAGGGTACCCATGTCTATACCATATTCGGTGTTTCGTAATACCTCATTGTTATCATCTCAGCAACCCAGTCTATCCTTGTAATCTAATTAAATCGTATATAAATCAACTAGGGTGCACAGTGTATTTGTATTCGTACCTCGGCGCCCTAGTTCACAACGCCGTGCTAACTCCAGATAATAGGTAGGCTAATAACAAGGTAGCACACGCGGAATAAGCCAGACTACGACGACGTGAGAAACTAGGGCGCTTCAACCGGTTAGGTCATATTGCGCCGCCTGTGAATGAAAGTAAATTAGAAGAGTTAATGCAGGTATGTTTGATGATTAGATTGTTTTCTAAGTGTATAATTAACAAAATAAATTGAAGATGATTAGTATCCCTAGTGAGGGAATTAAACAACAAAAGTTAGATAATTGCGCGTGGATGTGATGTATAATTCGCGTCACGGGAAAGTTGTTTTAAATGGTAAAAAATTTATAATTTAGTTTGCGATTTAATTGAGTTATTATAAATTGGGTTGAAAATTATAAACTTGACGACGACGTGAGAAACTAGGGCGCTTCAACCGGTTAGGTCATATTGCGCCGCCTGTGAATGAAAGTAAATGAGAAGAGTTAATGCAGGTATATGTTTGATATTTATGAAATTTATCATTCAGAAAATTCAACGACGACGTGAGAAACAAGAGCGCTTCAATCGGTTAGGTCATATTGTGCCGCCTGAGAAGTTTATAAAAGGAAATAAAATGATGGTGATGATAGTAATAACAAAATAAAAACATAATTTATTTGAATCGAAATAAACAAATATAGGAAATGTGTTTGCGGGTGAAGTTAAAGTTTATTGAAGTTTGTTAGTATTAAGGACGCGTCTATCGTAAGGTCATATTGCGCCTCCTGTGAACGTAAGGGGTGACGCAGGGAGACGAGGGGTGGACAGGCCTATGCTGGTCAGAACCAGCCACCGGCCCACAAGCATGGTGAGGTATGGGGGTAGATGACCAGTGGCAAGGGTCGTGGGCGGGAGAGGGCCTGTGGCGAAATCAGGCCGGGTGCACAAATGACAGAGAGCAAGGGAGGACAATGGGAGCAAAGGGGTTGGTAGCTCAGCCACGTCACTGTCGTCGTCGTCTTTGTCATCGTTATTGTATTTTTTGTTTGTTTGGATTAAGGACGCGTTAACCGTTAGGGCATAATGAACCACTGTAGTCTAGGGCATGTGGGGAGAAGGGGCCCATGCTGGTCAGAACCAGCCACGGATAAGAGGAAGAGACGAGGGTGCTTACGCCGCGGTCGTTATCGTCTTTGTCATGTCGTTTTGTCATGGTCATCGTCGTCGGGGAGGTCGTCAAGGGAAGGGGAGAGGTCCCCGATAATGACTACCAGAGCTCGCATTTAGTTTCGGGAAGTTACATACTCCCCTGCTAGATATTTGCGAGGTTCTCTTGCCTTTGGCATCTTTCGCATCGTCGTATTCATATGTTTCTTTGTGTTATTGCGGAAGGAACCCTGTTTTTCTGGGGATTACATAATTTCATTTTGTATTAAGCTGCCCACCTCCTCCATACATGTGGGTTACTCTTGCTAGCGTGAAGCATGCATAAAACAACACCCACCACTTGTAGTGCTAACACTTCTTCCTCCTCGCGGGCATACACACACTCTGCGTGGACATCTGCTACCCTCGAGTGAACCCACCCACCCCATATCTCTCTGCCAAACACACTTGGGACTTTGTCCAGGGAAACATGTTTTATATTAATTAACAGGCGGACGTGTATTGTGCGAGAGGCGGGTAATGTGACAAACTGCATCCCCCACCCCCCTACAGACTAACCTCAACAATGTCTGAACACATCGCACTAAATAAAAACAAAAGCGTAGCATGCAGTGGTTCGTATTACTTATGTATTGCGTCGAGGGAGGGCGAGGTACGAGTAGCACCGTGTGCTTGTAGAGGTGCAGTGAAGATGCAAACTGCTGCAGTCAAAACCACAGGCATGGCTTTAAAGTCATTTCGGTACAGTGTAAATCAAGTGGAACACTTTATCCATTATGTCCTCTGCTAAGCGCTCGCCCCGCACATTATTTGGTATATTTGGTTTAAATTAATTTTGATTTTTGATTTTTTTTTTTTTTTTTTTTTGATTTTTGATTTGATTTGATGTGATTTGAACTCCTGCCGTTAGGACATAATACACCACTTTAGCCTAGAAGGAGAAGTGGGGGTGAGGAGGGTTTTTTGGTTTATTTGGATTAAGGACGCGTCAACCGTTAGGTCCAAATGCACCACTCTAGCCAAGGGAATATGGGGAGGAGGGGCCCATGCTGATCAGAACCAGCCACGGGTAGGGGGTGGAAAGGTGATACACACAGGAGGCCAGGTATCACAATAAATTGCGGGAAATGCGTATCTCTCTTTCCTCAGTTTATTCCTCCTCAACATCAACAACGACTACGTGAGAAACTAGGGCGCTTCAACCGGTTAGGTCATATTGCGCCGCCTATGATATTGAAAGTTGAGAGATGAGTTAATGGTGTGTTTGATGATTATATTGTATTCTAAGTGTATATAGGAAAAGAAAATGACGGCAATGATAGTAGCAAATCAATAGTGGGTTTATTTGAATGGAAATAAATAAATGTGACGTGAATTAAATTTTGTTAAATAAATTACTTTCAATTACAAATTTAGAAAGTTTGTCGCCGTTATCATGAAGGAACACATCAGAAAGAATAATACCATTAAAACTCCTTTCATCAAGACGAACCTGTCTGTTTTCAAGCTAATAACTAGCTTTCATTTTGCGTTTGTTGTCGGCCTAAATTAAGTAAAAAGCCCAAGGGGAAGCGGATCTGAACGCAATTAATCTGTGCCTTATCAGGAAAATGCTAATATAAAGGTGTTATCTGGAGTTGAGTAAGGAAAGGCAGGAATAGGCTTTTGTCATTGCTCTACTGTGATGGATGCATTTTATTTGGATTAAGGACGCGTCAACCGTTAGGTCATAATACACCACTCTAGCCTAGGGGATATGGGGAGGAGGGGCCCATGCTGGTCAGAACCAGCCACGGGTAAGGGGAGGAAAGGGTGTTCTCACGTCGCGGTCGTCATTGCCTTTGTCATCGTTCGTGGAGTCATTGTCGTCATCGTCGTCGAGGGGTCGCCACGGGAAGGGGGCAAGGTCCCTGACGACGATTGCCAGAGCTCGCCTCTATATTTGGGGTGTATACTAGTACCATACTGTACCCTTTTTACTAGCTGATGTTTGCGAGGTGAACTTTTTCTCTTGAATCGGCTTTTACGATTATCAGAGCAATGCTCTGGGCCAATTCTACCCCGGGCCCAGACGTGGAGCAAAATTTTAAGAGTTATTTTCCCGTTAATTATTAGTTTCGGTTTGACACATTACAACAATGAATAATAATTAAAACAATTATCTCAGTCCGGGATTCTGACGATGACGGGAGAAACTAGGGCGCTTCAACGATTTTTTTTTGTTTATTTGGATTAAGGACGCGTCAACCGTTAGGTCATAATGCACCACTCTAACCTAGGGGGGCGGGGGGGAGGTGCCCATGCTGGTCAGAACCAAGCCACGGGTAAGGGGAGGAAAGGGCCGGGGTTCTCACGTCGCGGTCGTCATTGTCTTTGTCATCGTCGCTGGGGGGTCGTCAAGGGAAGGGGGCAAGGTCCCCGACGACGATTGCCAGAACTCGCCTCTAGATTCGGGGAGTAAATGGTAAACACGACGACGACGGGAGAAACTAGGGCGCTTCAACCGGTTAGGTCATATTGCGCCGCCTGTGAATGAAAGTAAATGAGATGAGTTAATGCTGGTATGTTCGATGAAGATTGTTTTCTAAGTGTATAAATAACAAAATCAATTGAAGATGATGAAAGTAATAGCAAAATAAAAGTTATGTATGCGAATGAAAAAAAAAAAAAGATAATGTGTATGATGTGAATTAAATTTTGTTAAATAGATTACTATGGATGAGAAATTTAGAAAGTTTGTCGCCGTTATATGATAGATGTTCTTCATATGATTGGGAGAGATCAAATTGCGTGCGGAAAGCATCATATTTGGTACATTCTGCTAGCTTATGATGTACGGGTAAAGGTGCATAACATGTTTCACATATGGGAATAACATTTCGTGAGTTAGACGTGTGTGGCCTATTCGAATTCTAGACAATACCACGTCTTCTCTACGTGAGAGTCGATCGATGACAAAGACGATGACGACTGCGACGTGAGAACTCCCCTTTCCTCCCCCTACACCCGTGGCTTTGTCGTAGCCGTCGTCGGGGAGTTCGTCAAGGGAAGGGGAGGGGTCCACGACGACGACCGTCAGAGTTCGCTACTAGTTTCGGGGAGTAAGATACTCCCCTAAGTATATAGCTGATGTTTGCGAGATGGTCTTGGAGTCTTTCCTCGTCTTTTATTATAAGCAGATCCATTGCTCTGGGTCAAATTCTATCCCGGGCCCAGACGGGTGTAATCCAATCCCAATCCAAGGATTACATTTTTGGGTTTTTTTGGATTTAAGGACGCATCAACCGTCAGGTCATAATGCACCACTCTAATCTAGGGGGAGGAGGGGCCCATGCTGGTCAGAGCCAGCCACGGGAAGGGGGGGAAAGGGGGGTTCTCACGTCGCAGTCGTCATTGTCTTTGTCATCGTTCGTGCTGTTACTGTCGTCGTCATCGAGGGAAGGGGGAGTTTTCCCGACGACGATTGCCAGAGCTCGCCTCTACTATTGGCGAGTAATATATTCCCCTCTTACAAGCTGATGCTGGCGAGGTGGACTTTTTCTCTCGAATCGCCTTATACGACTAGCAGTGCTATGCTCTGGGCCAATTCTACCCCGGGCCCAAACGGGAAGATGAACTAACTCAATGCGTATACTCCACACATGGAAGCGTCAGCTACGGGCGTCAGTATTCCCTCTAGTTTGAATTATAATAATTAAACAACTGAGGCCGCGCACACCAAACACATCGAAGCATATAATAAGGAGACATGCAAGTGACAAGTGCTGCCCCCCCCCCCCACACCCCTCGCAAACTCTCAAGAAGTAATTACAGCATCGCAGACGGATCGCGCTCTCACTTGTCTACGGTACAAACAGGCAGAAACTTGCTTACGATTATAATATGGGGGAGTTGTGAGACACTGTGAAGCAGAGAGGCTTTGCTTTATTTGGATTAAGAAAGCGTAAATCTTTAAATCATAATGCGCCACGCACTTAAGCTTAGGGCCTAGGGGATATGGCATGGAATATCCCATGCTGGTCAGATCGTCTATTTGTGATCATAGACTGTTAAGCTGATACAAATTACATTTTTAAGCATTTATTTATCATTATTCAACGACTATTTGTACAATCATTAGAAATATCACAAATAGCTTTTAACCACAGAATCGTGTATGATATCCCTAAAAAGTAAATTTAATAAAATTGACATTAAAGTAGGTAATTAAAATTAACAATTATGTATGCTTGGCATAAGTTTAAGAAAAGTAGATTATCAAAAACCATATAAAAGCTCAACAATAAAACAAAATACAAATATTCAAACAGCTAACACTATAGGTCAAAATTATAAAAACATTCAGCATTTGGATTGAAAAGAAAAATGATAAAAATGGTACAAATCTCTTATAGAAAATAATAGAATTAGGGCAATTAAAAGATACTAGGCCGCTTCGCGAACGCTTTTTACAATCGCGTTGATGGATGAGCATTTTTGGAATATTTCTGTCCAATGATAACGTTTTTATGTGGAATCTCCTTTTCTTTTTCTATCGTAACTTGATATTACTTGTTCATTATACACCTGTAAAAGGTTATATTAAAACCGTTTATTTCTATGAATTTTGGGCCAACTTTTTTTTAACTTTTTCTTTCAACAGGCACTACATTGCCATAATCTTTATGTCAATGTAAAATATGACGTTTGTAGTCTCACTCGTTGGTCAAAATCGGGGCCCCAAATATCACGAAAATACGTATTAAAAACCGGAGAAAAAAATGTAAAAAATAACGATAGACGGAGGGGGATGGAAATGTACAGTTTTTGGGAAAGAAGAAGAGACGACCGATGACGACGACGACGTGAGAAACTAGGGAGCTTCAACCCGGTTTAGGTCATATTGTGGCCGCCCCGTGATATTGCATGTTAATGAAATGAGTTTATGGTTGTGTTTGACGATTATTTTGTTTTCTAATTTTAAAAAGAAAATTAAATGATGGTGATCAAGGGAAAAAAACGTCAAATTGTCCAATATACTGCTGTGAACAACAAACTATAGTCCTCAAGACGACGACGACGTGAGAAACTAGGGCGCTTCAACCGGTTAGGTCATATTGCGCCGCCTGTGATATTACAAGTTAATGAATTGAGTATATGGATGTGTTTGATAATTTATAGTTTTTCTAAATTTAAAAAAGAAAAATTTAAAAGATGGCGATCAAGGGAAAACGTCAACTTGTCCAATATACTGCTGTGAACAATTAAACTAGTCCTCATGAGAAAGACGTGGAAACTAGGGCGCTTCAACCGGTGAGGTCATATTGCGCCACCTGTGATATTGCCAAGTTAATGAAATGAGTTTATAGTGTGTTTTTTTTAAAAATTATATAGTTTCCTAATTTTAAAAAGAAATAAGATTATGTAATCAAGGGGAAAAAAAGTCAAATTGTCCAATATACTGCTGTGAACAACAAACTATAGTCCTCATGAGAAAAGAATTGAGAATCTAGGGTGCTTCAACCTGTGAGGTCATATTGTGCCGCCTGTGATATTGCAAGATAATGAAATGAGTTTATGGATGTGTTTGATGATTATATTGTTTTCTAATTTTAAAGAAGAAAATTAAATGACGGTGATCAAGTGAAAAACGTCAAATTGTCCAATATACTGCTGCGAACAACAAACTAGTCATCAAGAGACTAAGGAGTAAGGATGAGGAAGCCGACTGTCTAGAAGCTCATTTACCAAAGTAGAAGATCTTTTTATGCGTATGCGTCATTATGCGCCACTGTAGCCAAGACGATATGGTGAGGAAAACCTCACGCTGGTCAGAACACTCAGGTAGGGGAAGGAAAGGAGGGTTCTCACTACGTGTTCGTCATTGTCATCGATCATGTTATCAATGAAAATTGTCGCCGTCGCCGGAGAGGTCGTCGATGGGAGTGGAAGGTATTAAACGACTGCCAGAGCTTGCCTCTAGTTCTGGAGAGTAATATAATCCCCTTACACTTACCAACTTATGTTTGCGAGTTGAACTTTGCAGGTTTTCTCGCCTTTTAAGATTAGCAGAGCCATTGCTCTGAGCCAATTCTATACCAGGCCCAGAAGAAGACAGACGGTGCTAAGGCTAAGCCTTAAGTTGCAGTAATCATAATGAGCATAATAAAAATATGATACTCATGAATGTGCACCGTTTATGAATAACTTGTTCAACCAACAAGGATGGATTTGAGCGGGATGTGGCTCATTATCTGAACGAGACATAAGCGGTGGATATTTTTAAATAATAAGGCATGGATTGTAATAATTCTTTGAGACGTCAACTCCACACATCGCAGTACTTATACCCAGCAATTACTTTGATCCTCTCGATTAGCCTAATAAAACAATATGCAGAGAGTTCGAGTTTATTTAGATTTAAGGGCGTGTCAACCGTTAAGTGTTGAAAAGGAGAGTTAATCCATAGACGACGTGAGAAACTACGGCACTTGACCCGAATATTGCGCCGCCTTGTGATATTGTAAGTTAATGAAATGATTTATGGTGTGTTTGATAATCATAATGTTTACGTTTACTGTAAGTTTTTTCTTTATTTGCATTAAAGACGCGTCAACCCTCAACCGTTAGGTCATGCACCACTCTAACCTAGGGGGGGGGGGCCCATGCTGGTCAGAACCAGCCACGGGTAATGGGTGGAAAAGGGGTTCTCACGTCGCGGTCGTCATTGTCTTCGTCATCGTTCGTGGTGTCATTGTCGTCATCGTCGTCAAGGGGTCGTCAAGGGAAGGGGGCAAGGTCCCCGACGACGATTGCCAGAACTCGCCTCTATTTACGGGCAGTAAAATACTACCCTTCATGCTATAGCTGATGTTTGCGAGATGGACTTTATCTCCGTCCTCGTCTTTTACGATTAGCAGAGGCATGCTCTGGCCCAATTCTACTTCGGGGCCCAGAAGGGTCTGTCGCAAATTAGAGGAAAAATATAGATTGCTGGTTTATTTGGATTAAAGACGCGTCAACCGTTAGGTCATAATGCACCCCTCTAGCGCGATAGGCCTACACCTGAACGACTTGGTACACATAGTAAACACGTATCTTCAGCCAAGGGATATCTCGCATAAATGTCTTACTGCCCTTGAAATAGTAACAGACTCGAAGCAGGTGGTGCTACTGATGGGTCTTTCGTTCGCGCCGTCTTCTCGTATTAATAATTATAAATAACTACTCTCGTGAAGGTACATATTTATGCATTGCTTGCATCAAAGATCGGCCCAGCGCTTCATATTAATCCGGAACGCTTATGTGCTTTAAAAATAATTTTAATTAATATGAGGACGGGCCAACCGTAAGGTCATTAAGCGCCACTATAGACTACAAAAAACGACGACGACAACGACGTAAGGAACTATAGTGCACTCAACCGGTTAGGACTTATTGATATATGAAATAATAAAAACATAATCATGAATCATGAGATAATTCACAAAACGTGCGCAAGCGTGAACGATTGGTAATACATACGGAAAGATGTTTGGACCCTCATTGAAAGGCGCATATACCCGATAAGGTTAGTATACGTAGAATAAACCGCAAGTCGTAGGCTATATAGGCAGCTCCCCTTTAAAGTGGTTGAGGGAGCTTCGACCGTCTATATATAGGCTCCCGACTCCTCGAGGGCTTAATGATGAAATATCTACTTGCGCCGTTACCCTCACAAGAGCAATGGCTAAACCAGCGCAAATCACAAGTAAATGTGGACGGCACAGCAGCTAGAATGATTTTTTTTTGTTTATTTGGATTAAGGACGCGTCAACCGTTAGGTCATATTGCACCAGTCTATTCTGGGGGGAAGGTTTTTTTTGGTTTATTTGGATTAAGGACACGACGACGACGTGAGAAACTAGGGCGCTTCAACCGGTTAGGTCATATTGCGCCGTCTGTGAATGAAAGTAAATGAGAAGAGTTAATGCAGGTATGTTTGATGATTAGATTGTTTTCTAAGTGTAAGTTATAAATAACAAAATAAATTGAAGATGAAGAAAGTAATAGCAAAATAAAAGTTATGTATGTAAATGAAAAGAAAGAAAAGAAAGAAATGTGTATGAAGTTAATTAAAGTTTGTTAAATAGATTACTTTGGATGAGAAATTTGGAAAGTTTGTCGCCGTTATCATATGATAGAAGTTCTTCATATGATTGGGAGAGATCAAATTGCATGCGCAAGGCATCATATTTGGTACATTCTGCTAGCATATGATGTACGGTTAAATGTACATCACATGTGTCACATATGGGAATAACCTTTTCTCTGGTTAAGAGATATCCGTGTGTTAGGCGTGTGTGCCCTATACGAAGTCTAGACAATACTACCTCTTCTCTACGTGAGAGTCGAGACGTAGGTGGACGAATTTTGTTAGTCAATGTGGGCATCACACTACGCAATTTGTTATTTTGCAACACATCCCAAGATGTTTGTCGCAAATCCAATAATCTTTGCTTGAATCCACTCTTGACATCTGGAACGGGAACTAGATTGAAATCAACGTCGCGACGCTGGGAAGCTTCCTTAGCAGCCCTATCAGCGTGTTCATTTCCCTCTATGCCCACGTGTCCAGGTATCCAGCAAAACTCTATATATAACCCTTCGAGGTTAGTTTTTCTAAATAGAATTGGATGTCTTGTACCGTCAACCGTTAGGTCATAATGCACCACTCTAGCTTAAGGGGGGGGAGGGGAGGAGGGGCCCATGCTGGTCAGAACCAGCCACGGGTAAAGGGAGGAAAGGGGGTTCACACGTCGCGGTCGTCATTGTCTTCGTCATCGTTTAGGTGTCATTGCCGTCATCGTCGTCGGGAGGTCGTCAAGGGATGGGGGCTAGGTCCCCGACGATTTTGGTTTATTTGGATTAAGGACGCGTCAACCGTTAGGTCATAATGCACCACTCTAGCCTAAGGGGGGGGGAGGAGGGGTTCATGCTGGTCAGAACCAGCCACGGGAAAGGGGAGGACGGGGGGTTTTCTCACGTCGCGGTCGTCATCGTCTTTGTCATCGTTCTTGGTGTCATTGTCATCGTCGTCGGGAGGTCGTCAAGGGATGGGGGCTAGGTCCCCGACGACGATTGCCAGAGCTCGCCTCTAGTTTCGGGGAGTCATATACAAAGCTCTTACTAGCTGATGTTTGCGAGGTGGACGTTTTCTCTTGAATCGCCTTTTACGGGCCAATTCTACGCCGGGCCCAGACGGGGGTTGCCTGTGATAATGAAAGTTGATGAGATGAGATAATGGTGTGTTTGATGATTAGATTGTTTTCTAAGTGTACAGATAACAAAATAAATTGATGATGATGAAAGTAATAGCAAATTAAAAGTTATGATGTAAATGAAAATAAATAAATTAAAGAAATGTGTATGATGTGAATAAAATTTTGTTAAATAGATTACTATGGATGTGATTTTTTTTTGGTTTATTTGGATTAAGGACGCGTCAACCGTTAGGTCATAATGCAACCATTACAACAACAAACCAGCAAAGATCAAACAATTAACCATGTAATGATGACAATATGAGAAACTAGGGTGCTTCAGCCGGTTAGGACATACTGCGTCGCCATGTATAATGTTAAGTTTTAAATATTCAATTCGCTTGCTAGTGTTTCTTTTTCTTTTTCCATAGTTACAAAATAAAATGATAAAATGAAGTAAGCTATTAGTTACAATTTGGATTTTCTTTTGTTTTTATCGATTTACGGGCGCGTCACTATTAGGTCAGATTGTGCCACTCAAGTCGGAGGAGTGTGAGAGAAAAGTCTCTAGCTGGAGGGGAGGGTCTCAGTTTAGTTTGTTTGGATTAAGGGTGCGTCAACCGTTAGGTCATAACGCGCCATGCACTCAAGCCGATATGGGGAGGAAGGGCCAGTGCTGGTCATAACCAGCAAGGGTAGGGGGGAAGGGGGTTCTCACATCGTGTTCGTCATCGTCTTTGTCATCGAGTGTTGTCATGGTCGTCGACGTCGGAGAGATCGTCAAGGGAAGGGGGAAAGATCCCCGACTACGACCGCCAGAGCTCGCCTCTGGTTAAGCCGAGTATGATACTCCCCTACTAATCATGCTGATCTTTGCTGGATGGACTTTGTTACTCGAATCGCCTTTTGGTTTTTTGATTTATTTGGATTAAAGGCGCGTCAACCGTTAGGCCATAATGCAACACTTTAGTCTAAAGGATATGGGGAGGAAAGGGGGTTTTCACGTCGCGGTCGTCGTCGTTTTTGTCATCAACGTTCGTTCGTTCGACGTGGAGAGATCGTCAAAGGAAAGGGGGAAGTGGCCCCGACGACGATACCAGCGCTCTTCTCTATACTAGTTTCGGGGAGTAATATACTCCGCTCTTTCTAGCTGATGTTTACGAGGTGGACTTTTTCTATTGAATCGCCTTGTACGATTAGTAGAGCCATGCTCTGGACCAAATTCTACCCCGGGCCTAGACAGGGGTATATGAAAGGCAAAATAACAAAACGGACGTCAAAAACCCCATTACGCTCACCCGGTAGACGTCATACATGCCTGGTACTTTAATATAGGCCCTGTATAGTTAAATGACGATCTTTTCGGACCACCCTTTAGCATTCCCTCCACGTATCGTCTATCCTTCATTTTCTGCATTACACCCCTTATAATGTTATTTCTGCATTGCACGCTAGGAATGCACGCCATCATGCAACAATCCCCCTCAATCCCAACCCCTCAGCCCCATGTAGAAATATTTCATTTATTATTAAGATATTTTGATATAACTCTAGGCCATTCCAGTCGTGTTTGAGTTAGGGGCGAGTTAAATCCATTTGGTCACATGTGTTCGGGCAAAAGCACCAAAGCAATCATAATTGTAATTACGTGGAGCGATAATGTCGTTAGGTTAGGGGCCGAAAACAATCTTACCAGGGGGGAGGGGGAGGGGAAGGGAGGGGAGGACGAATGGCTGCCGAAAGCGTAGAAATGCAAACCGTTTCAATCATGTATACATACTGCATAACTGTTTATAAGCTTACACTATACAAAACGTGTACCACTTAGATGAGTGTCAAGAGTAAGTTTATTAGGATTAGGACGCGTCAACCGTTAGGTGTGTGTCAAGAGAGTGCAAAACAGGAAGAAACGAGAGATTTATGCAATTTAGACGGCAGTTTCTAATTATAAGCTATCCGGAAAATATTGTTTTCATTGCCTAAAGCAGAGTTACTTACAACGAGATATACGCTATACGACGACGTGAAAAACTAGGGCGCTTCAACCGGTTAGGTCATATTGCGCCACCTGTGATATTAAAAGTTGATGAGATGAG
Organism: Sweltsa coloradensis; assembly: GCA_024449915.1. Taxonomy (NCBI): domain Eukaryota; kingdom Metazoa; phylum Arthropoda; class Insecta; order Plecoptera; family Chloroperlidae; genus Sweltsa; species Sweltsa coloradensis. The sequence goes on from JAMZAV010000735.1 coordinate 215,568, forward strand.
TATATGGTGTGTTTGATGGTTATATTAAATTGTTTTCTTAGTGTATAAATATATAAGAAAAGAAAATCATGGTGATGGTAGCAATAGCAAAACAAAAGTAATTTATTTAAATGGTTTTTGTTTTTGTTTATTTTTTTGAAATAATTTTGTTTATTTACCCTTTTGATAGTTTGTAAATAGCGGTTTTGCTCGGCCAAAAGCATCCTACGTATATACAATTTTGCAAACTTGTCAATAAAGCATACATGGACGTTCCAACAGTCATAGATTTTCAAAATTTTGACTTGATCAGCCAGAAAAAATTCACGAATATAGTCAATTTTGGACTTTTTAACAAAATTGAAATTCGTGAAATCTAATTTATTTTTTATAAATTATTTCAAAACAAATTTTAGGAATGTGTTACTATAGAAACCTTTATTTCACTTTTTTGACATATGTTCAAAATTTCTAACAACTGTGATGTCATTCAGCCGAGCAAACAGAAAATTGCCTAAAAAAAGGGGTGGTGAACGCTCTTAAGTCATAATGCACCACTCTAGCCCAGAGGGTATGGGGAGGAGGGTCTTGTCTTATGCTGGTCAGAACCAGCCAGGAGTAGGGGGAGGAAAGGGGGGTTATTACGTCACGGTCGTCATAGTCTTTGTCATCGTTCGTTGTGTCAGTGTCATCGGAGCCAGGGAGGTAGTCAAGGGAAAGGGGAGGTGTCCTAGACGACGATTTCCACTGCTCGCCTCTAGATTCGGGGAGTAATATAATCCCCTCTATCTAGCTGATGTTTGCAAGATGGACTTTTTCTCTTGAATCGCCTTTGTACGATTAGCAGAGCCATGCTCTGGGCCAATTCTACCCCGGGACCAGACGGGGGACCAAACTATAGCAACCCAGTAACTATGACCCTACTTTATTTTCTACTCTTATCTTGATGTATACAATGAGGAAAACGAAACGACGTGAGAAACTAGGGCGCTTCAACCGGTTAGGTCATATTGCGCCGCCTGTGAATGAAAGTAAATAAGAAAAGTTAATGCAGGTATGTTTGATGATTAGATTGTTTTCTAAGTGTATAAATAACAAAATAAATTGAAGATGAAGGAAAGTATAGAGCAATGATCTGGAGTTCTATACCATAGGCGTTTATAAAGAAATTGGTCCAGTTCCACCTTAGTAAATGGATGTTTTAAGAGCAGACCAAACTTACATAAAATATACCACTGATTTTTTCGGCCCTTGAAAATACAAATATAACATAATATGTAATCATCGTCACGGAAGTAAACGAAATCAGGCAATCACATTTACATGATTGGATTCGAAAAAGATTGGAGCATATATTTCGTAGAAAACAGGAGGGGAGAGCAAAATTCCATGTACTAAAAACTAGTACGTGCGTTCGCATAAATATTACGCAGATTTTTTTTAAATATCCGGTTCGATTTACCAAAGAGGGTGAAGCCTAACAACAATGTATAGGGTGAGTTCTAGTTGTAGCCTGGCACTTGTGCTCTCGCAGTGATGGTTTCTCGCGTGATTGGTGAGGGTGATGTGTTGTATTGTAGTATGGGAGCGGTCTACCCTGTCTCCTATGAGAGCATATCACTATCACTACAGAATGACTTCTATAAGGAATAAACTTTTGGTATTTGGTAGAAGGGCGCCAACAGTTATTACATTATGCGCCACTCTACCCTAGAGGATGTGATGTTTGATGTTTATTAGTTTTAAGGGCGCGTCAACCGTTAGGTCATATTGCGCCTCCTATGATTTGCTTATTTGGTTTTGGTTTATTTGGATTAAGGACGCGTCAACCGTTAGGTCATAATGCACCACTCTAGCCTAAGGGGGGTGGGGAGGAGAGGCCCATGCTGGTCAGAACCAGCCACGGGTACAGGGAGGAAGGGGGGTTTCTCACGTCGCGGTCGTCATCGTCTTTGTCATAGTTCGTAGTGTCACTGTCGTCGTCGTTGGGGAGGTCGTCAAGGGAAGGGGGCAAGGTCCCCGACGACGATTGCCAGAGCTCGCCTCTATTTTCGGGGAGTAAAATACTACCCTTCGTACTAGCTGATTTGGCGAGGTGGACTTTTTCTCTTGAATCGCCTTTTACGATTAGCAGAGCCATGCTCTGGGCCAATTCTACCCCGGGCCCAGACAGGGATTAAGGGCGCGTCAACCGTTAGATCATATTGCGCCTCCTATGATTTGTTTATTTGGATTAAGGACGCGTCAACCGTTAGGTCATAATGCACCACTCTAGCTTAGGGGATATAAGGAGGAGGGACCCATGCTGGTCAGAACCAGCCACGGGAAAGTGGTGGATAATGTAGTTAGAGGATGACAAACTCGTACTGAACAGATCCAGCAATAGTCAAGTCTCACGTTGATGGCCGATCGCGCCTCTGTGAAACAAGTTATAGAGGAATACACAGGGCCGATTCTACACTGGGCTGGGACAAGACGGGGGAAGGACGTCGTTGGGAAGGTCTCAAAACTCAATAGAATGAAAGAGAGTGAATGACGGCGACGTGAGAAACTAGGGCGCTTCAACCGGTTAGGTCATATTGCGCCACCTGTGCTAATGAAAGTTGATGAGATGAGTTAATGGTGTGTTGATGATAAGATTGTTTTCTAAGTGTATAACAAAACAAAATAAAATGATGATGATGATGATGATAGTTATAGCAAAACAAAAGTTATTTATGTGAATGAAATTAATTTAATTAAAGAAATGTGTATGATGTAAATTAAATTTTGTTAAATAGATTACTTTCAATGAGAAATATAGAAAGTTTGTCGCCATTATCATATGATAGAAATTCTTCATACGATTGGGAGAGATTAAATTGCGTGCGCAAGAAATCATATTTTGTACATTTTGCTATCATATGTAAGGTTAAAGGTACATCACATGTGTCACATCGGGGAATAACCTTTTCTTAATGAGTTAGACGAGTGTGGCCTATTCGAATTCTGGGCAATACCACTTCTTCTCTACGTGAGTGTCGAGATATATAATAGGTGGACGAATTTTATTAGTGTCGGCATCACACTACGCAATTTGTTAGTTTGCACCACATCCCAAGATTTCGAAAAGAAATTTCGGACAAAAACTATAGTTTAAGAAGTAGCTGATTTTTGTTTGCGAATCGGAATTAAGGTTGCCTTTTTCTCGCGTTGTACAATTGTACGATTGGTTGAGGAATGCCCTGGGCGGCCAAATTCTACCCCGGGTCTAGACGGGGGTGGGGTAGTTGGGATTACTTGTTATAAACTCGTATTTACTTATGCTCACGACTGTTACCAAGTCGGCAGTAAAGGCAGCTTCTGTATAGACAGTCATCGCGATAAAAAGAATAGGGGTTTATATTCTATCTGTCGCACGTTGTGTTCTCCCCCTGATGTTTTTACGGTCTTTTGAGTGTTGTTTGCGGCAGCCGACGCTCGGTGGCGTTTGCTACGTCTGAGGGGTGGTGGCAGCTTATTGCCATCCCTAGACGGTTGGGCAGTACATCACGTAATGTCACACACGCGGTGCACACACGTGAAAACTAGGGCGCGTCATCCGTTAGGTGATAATGCGCCACTCTAGCCTAGGGGTTATGATCGAGGACGGCCCATGCTGGTCAGAACGAGTCGTAGATAGGGGAGGAAAGAGGGGGTTCTCACGTCGCGGTCGTCATCGTCTTTGTCATCGTTGTCGGGGAGGTCGACAAGGGAAAGGGTAAGTGTCCTTGACGGCGATTGCCAGAGCTCGCCTGTAGTTTCGAGGAGTAATGTACTTTCCTCCTACAAACTGATGTTTGCGAGGTGGACCTTTTCACTTGAATCGGCATGTACGATTATCAGAGCCATGCTCTCAGCCAATTCTACCCCGGACCCAGACGGGGGGCCCCACCCCTAAGACAAAAGGGCAGTACATTCCAAGATAATCAAGGGCATCCGCGGGGGTAGGGGGGGGGGCTGAAATCCTCAATAAAGCAATTTGATTAACATATTAATTAGAGACTAATAATATAACTATTTAAACTGAAAACTTTTTTTTACATACCTATACTCAACATAAAATATGATAATATATTTGGCGGATATAACATGATATATTTCGTCAGGACGTTAGCGTTCAGATTCATTTAATGCGCAACTCAACAACGTGGTGTTGCTAATTCAGCATTTAGTCAAATTCCATGCCGAGAAGACGGAGAATTGTTTTGAATTTGAAGTTCTACATTGTAAAACGAGAGTTGTGGATCATTTTGAATTCCTCGCACTAAAATTTATGTTGTTTACTATTAGTGAATAAAATAAAATAAAAGCAATATCATTTTTTTAAAATTTGGATTAAGGGCGCGTTAACCGTTAGGTCTCACGTCGCGGTCGTAATCGTCTTTGTATTCGTTCGTATTGTTATGGAATTTTTCGTCTTTGGAGAGTTCCCCGAAGACGATTGCCAGTGCTCACCCCTAGTTTCGAGGAGTAATATATTTCCCTTCTTATTAGCTGATGTGTGCGAGATGAACTTTTACATTTCATCGCCTTTTACGTTGAGCAGAGACATGATCTGGGCCAATTCTACCCCGGGCCCAGACAGGGGTCGATCAAACTGAAGAGAATCGAACGGTGTCAATAAAAGTCCAGTGAGTTTATTGCACGCACATTGACAAGTGGGTGTCTTTTCATTAGGAGCAGAACAGGAGAGAGGTCAAGTCTGGCAACCGTCCAGCAAAGTGATTACTGATAATTTATAGCCGAATCAATTACGAAACATTTTTTGTTTACTTGGATTAAAAACGCGTCAACCGTTAGGTCATAATGCACCACTCTAGCCTAGGGGATATGGGGAGGAGGGGCCTATGTTGGTCCGAATCAGCCACGGGTAAAGGGAGGAAGGGGGGTTTCTCACGTCGCGGTCGTCATCACCTTTGTAATCGTTCGTTGTGTCATTGTTATCGTCGTCGGAGAGGTCGTCAATGGAAGGGGGAAGTGTCCCCGACGACGATTACCAAAGTTCGCCACTAATTTCGGAGAGTAATATACTCTGCTCTTTCTAGCTTTAAAAGCTGATGTTTGCGAGGTGGACTTTTTCTCTTGAATCGCCTTTTATGATTCTACCCCGGGACCTGACACGGTAATTACGAAACATGATTAACACTTTTTTGTTGACTACACTGGTGTACATTTAAGAACAAGATAAATTGTAGTAGAACACTTGCGTTTTTTAAATATAAGTTCGCGTCAACAGTCAAGTCATAATGCGTTAGCCAAGGGGAAATAGGAAGGAGGGGCCCATGCTGGTCAGAACCAGCCACGATTAGGAGGAGGAAAGGGGGGTTCTCACGCCTTGGTCGTCATCGACTTTGTCATCGTTCGTGTTGTCATGGTAGTCGCCGTCGTCGTCGGGGAGGTCGTCAATAGGAGAGGGAGGGGTCTCCGACTACGAATGCCAGAGCTATTTTCTAGTTTCGTGGAGTAAAATTCTACTTATTTATTACAATCATCACCAGATGCTGATTGTGATAGAATTCACTTTTGGCACCTTGCAAGATCGCAAGAGGAATACCCTTGTCTGAAATTCTACCCTGAGCACAGAGGAGCACAACTAAAACAATGATTGATAATATCCCGCCCGTGTATAGCAGATCGCCTTTAGCAATGACAATTCACGACGACGACGTGAGAAACTAGGACGCTTCAACCGCGGAAGGGTTATATTGCGCCGCCTGTGATATTAAAAGGTAATAAAATGAGTTAATATGGTTAGTTTAAAGGTAAGTAATAGTATAATGAGTTGTTAATATAAAACTAACAATTTTCGATATTTAGTGCAGTGTTTAAGATTTTTATTTGGATTAAGGACGCGTCAACCGTTAGGTCATAATGCACCACTCTAGCCTAGGGGATATGGGGAGGCGGGTCCCATTCTAGTCAGAACCAGCCACGGGTAAAGGGAGGAACGGGGGTTTCTCACGTCGCGGTCGTCATCGTCTTAGTCATCGTTCGTTGTGTCATTGTCATCGTCGTCGGGGAGGTCGTCAAGGGAAAGGGGAGCGGTCCCCTTAATTTGCATTTAGGACGCGTCAACCGTTAGGCAAAATAACCACTCTAGCCTAGGATATGGGAGGAGGGCCCATGCTAGTCAGAACCAGTTATGGTAAGAGGATTTGTTTTTGTTTTTGTTTATTTGGATTAAGGACGAGTCAACCGTTAGGTCCTAATGCACCACTCTAGCCTAAGGGGGGTGGGGGGAGGAGATGATGACATGCTGGTCAGAACCAGCCACGGGTAGAGGGAGGAAAGGAGAGGGAGTTCTCATTTCGCGGTCGTCATCGTCTTAGTCATCGTTCGTTGTGTCATTGTCATCGTCGGGGAGGTCGTCAAGGGAAAGGGGAGCGGTCCCCTTAATTTGCATTTAGGGCGCGTCAACAGTTTGGTCATAATACCCCACTGTAGCCTAGGGGATATGGGGAGGAGGACCCATGCTAGTCAGAACCAGTTATGGGTAAGAGGGATTTGTTTTTTGTTTTTGTTTATTTGGATTAAGGACGCGTCAACCGTTAGGTCATAATGCACCACTCTAGCCTAAGGGGGGTGGGGGGAGATGATGACATGCTGGTCAGAACCAGTGGCTGGGTAAGGGGGGGAAAGGGGGTTTCTCACGTCGCGGTCGTCATCGGAAAGGGACTTTATCGTTGTCATCGACGTCGGGGAGGTCGTCAAGGGCATTTTTGTTTATTTGGGGACGCGTCAACCGTTAGGTCATAATGCACCACTCTAACCTAGGGGGGGGGGGGGGGGCGGAGGAGGGGCCCATGCTGGTCAAAACCAGGTGTCTCCGACGATTGCCAGAGCTCGCCTCAAGTTTCGGGGAGAAATATTATCTCCGATTACCAGCTGATGGGAGTGGACTTTTTCTCATGAATCGCCTTTTACGATTAGCTGAGCCATGCTATGCATGGGCTAAATTCTACCCCGGACACATAAAAAGGTTAGCCTATATGGATTCAGGGCGCGTCGACCGTTAGGTCATAATGCGCCACTCTAGTCAAGGCTAGGGCGATATTGAAATTAAATTACTCAACAAAGAAAAGTTTCTAATAAGCTATAAAACAAAATTAAATGTTAAAGATGATGGTTACAAAAGTAGCAAAATAAAACAATTAACTGAGAAAAGTAAAAAAAAAATATATATAATAACCAACTTTCTCGATCCAAAAAAACACAACACATGAACACTTCTTTTCAGAATTATTTTTGCCGAGTTTTGTTTTAAACCTCTTTCCGTATTCTTTATAGAATCTGTAGTAAGCTTCTTTTCACGGATCACACTACTAATAAGTTCTGGTATTGGGCAGCCCCTACACGGCGACGTGAACCTCGACAGATGTTACAAGTGAAAAACTCGCCCGGGGTTGCCGCGACTAGGGGTGAACTTTCCTATCGCCGCTGCCGAGTATTTTATTTCATTGACATGTTGCGATCCGGGAATTGGACTGTGTTGGTGTTTTTTTTTAGTCGGTGTACAGTGCGGAGCACAACGATCGCAGCGGGAATCACAGCTTATACCGAGGAGATGTGGATTTGACGACGACGTGAGAAACTAGGGCGCTACAACCGGTTAGGTCATATTGCGCCGCCTGTGTAAATGAGAGTTGATGAGATGAGTTAATGGTGTGATTGATGATTAGATTGTTTTCTAAGTGTATAAATAACAAATAAAATGATGATGTTTTAAGTTTTTTTGATTTTTTTTGATTATTTGGATTAAGGACGCGTCAACCGTTAGGTCATAATGCACCACTCTAGCCAAAGGGGGGGGGGGGGAGAGGGGCCCATGCTGGTCAGAACCAGCCACGGGTAAGGGGAGGAAGGGGGGTTTCTCACGTCGCGGTCGTCATCGTCTTTGTCATCGTTCGTTGTTTCATTGTCATCGTCGCCGGGGGGTCGTCAAGGGAAGGGGGCAAGGTCCCCGACGACGATTGCCAGAGCTCGCCTCTAGTTTCGGGGAGCAAGATACTCCGCTCTTACTAGCTGATGTTTGCGAGGTGGACTTTTTCTCTTGAATCGCCTCTTACGATTAGCAGAGCCATGCTCTGGGCCAATTCTACCCCGGGCCCAGACGGGCGAATAGCAAAATAAAAGTTATGTATGTGAATGAAAATAAATAAATTAAAGAAATGTGTATGATGTAAATTAAATTTTGCTTAGAAAAGGGGGTTCTGTACCCGACGACGACCGCCAGAGCTCGCCTCTACTGTCAGTGAGTTACAAATTATTATCCTAAATACCAGATGATGTTTACGAGATGGACTTTTGCTCTTTCCTCGCCTTTTAAGATAAGCAGACCCATGCTATAAGCCAAAGTCTACCCCGTCCCAGATGGGGGATTATACGCCTACTGCTGGCGCGTTGCAATCAATTGCCATAATATCACAACATAGCATTTCAAGACATCAATTTTTGATTACATGTTTGTTCCAATCCGCATTGCCAGTGGTGTACCAGATCGCCGAATTAAAAGATACGAGGTCCAAAAAGGGGCGGAAAGTTCGGAGGTGAAGAAGGAGAGGAGAATAGAAACAAAGTTGAAGATGAATGAGAATGAGGGGAAGGGAAGATATTCGAAGCGAATCAGGTGTAACCGCCTATTGAATTCCGCGTGCTGCCACCCACATCACATCCATGCAATTTGTCGGTAGCGCCGGGAACAAATCGCCGGAGCGGGACTAGGTTAAACTTGTGTAGGGGCCTCAGCCCACACAATCTCGACGGAGTCAAAAAGCAAATTGGAATTCTCGACGTGAATTTATTGGGCGATTAATCAGATTCACAGAAAAACACATCTGGGGCATTTTGTTGCACGATTGGTTTTAAGTAGGGGGGAAACGTACCGGAAAAATGCCGGGGAAGCGTGGTCATTTTTTTGTTTATTTGGATTAAGGACGCGTCAACCGTTAGGTCATAATGGCACACTCTAGCCTAAGGGGGGTGGGAGGAGGGCCCATGCTGGTCAGACACGCCACGGGTAAGGGGAGGAAGGGGGTGTCTCACGCGCGGTCGAGCTCGCTCTTTGGTCTTCGTTCGTTTTGTCATTGTCATCGTCGCCGGGGGTTCGTCAATGGCCAGGGGGCAAGGTCCCCGACGACGATTGCCAGAGCTCGCCTCTAGGTTCGGGGAGACATATACTCCCCGCTTACTAGCTATTGTTTGCGAGGTGGACTTTTTCTCTTGAATCGCCTTTTACGATTAGCAGAGCCATGCTCTGGGCCAATTCTACCCCGGGCACAGACGGGGGATTATTGAATACACTTTATCTTTGACGAAACCAAACCAGTTTCAAGGATTTTTTGGTTTATTTGGATTAAGGGCGCCTCGACCGTTAGGTCATAATGTATTACTCTATCCTAGGGGATATGGTGAGGAAGGGCCCATGCTGGTCAGAACCACCCGCGGGGAAGAAAAGGGGTCGACCCTAGTGAAGCTGAATGTTCCAGTAATGAGACACTTTAATTCCACCATCAACGGAACTCAAAAGGAACTGCGGTCGGTATCGGCAGACCGCCTAAATGCTTGTAGGGGCGAAACCGACAGAAGAGGCACAGATATATTATAAAGTACGACACGACTTCGATAGGATTACAGCTCACGTTATCAACTATAGAGCACTGCAACCGGTTAGTTTTTTTTTGTTGTTTTATTTGGATTAAGGACGCGTCAACCGTTAGGTCATAATGCACCACTCTAACCTGGGGGGGGGGGGGGGGAGCCCATGCTGGTCAGAACTAGCCACGGGTAAGGGGAGGAAAGGGGGTTCTCACGTCGCGGTCGTCATTGTCTTCGTCATCGTTCGTGGTGTCATTGTCGTCATCGTCGTCGAGGGGTCGTCAAGGGAAGGGGAGGGGGGCAAGGTCCCCGACGACGATTGCCAGAGCTCGACTCTATTTTTGGGCAGTAAAATACTTCCCTTCATATTAGCTGATGTTGGCGAGGTAAACTTTTTCTCTTGAATCGCCTTTTGCGATTAGCAGAGCCATTTCTCGATTTGGTTAGTCGGAAACACTCCCGTAGGTGTAATTGTTATTATTTACTACAATTCAGAAATTAAAAAAGTCCGACCGATTCCCGGTTGAAGCGGACTTTTTTAATTTCTGATTTGTAGTAAATAATAGCAGAGCCATGCTCTGGGCTAATTCTATCGACGGGGGTATATGATTTTGGTTTATTTGGATTAAGAAAGAAGATTAACCGTTAGGTCATAATGCACCACTCTAACCTAGGGTTTGGGGGGGGAGAAGGAGCCCATGCTGGTCAGAACCAGCCACGGGTAAGGGGAGGAAAGGGGGTTCTCACGTCGCGGTCGTCATTGTCCTCCTCATCGATCGTGGTATCATTGTCGTCATAATCGTCGAGGGGTCGACAAGGGAAGGGGGCAAGGTACTCGACGACGATTGCCAGAGCTCGCCTCTAGTTTCGGGGAGTAATCATATACTCCGCTCATAGCTGATGTTTGCGAGGTGGACTTTTTCTCTTGAATCGCCTTGTACGATTAGCAGAGCCATGCTCTGGGCCATATTCTACCACGGGCCCAGACGGTAAAGAGAACTAAAAACGACGACGTGAGAAACTAGGGCGCTTCAACCGGTTAGGTCATATTGCGCCGCCTGTGATATTGTTAGTTAAACAAATTAATTTATAATGTGTTTGATAATTATATTGTTTTCTAAGATTATAAAAGGAAATGAAAACAGAAAGAAAAAATGATGGTGATGAATCTGATAATAGTAATAATAAAATTAACATTATTTATTTGAATGGAAATAAATAAATATAGGAAGGAAAATGTGTTTGATGTTTATTAATTTTTTTGAATAAATTACCTCAAATGAGAAATTTTAAGAGTTTGACGCCGTTATCATATGATAGAAATTTTTCGTATTATTGGGAGAGATATAATTGCATGCGCAAGGCATAGTATTTGGTACATTTTGCTAACATAATAATATGATTTACATTTAAAGGTTTTAATGCACCTAGGCTAGTGGTATGTCGGGAGGAAAGTCATATGCTGTTCAGAATCAGCCAAGGGTAAGGGAAATTTTGGTTTATTTGGATGAAGGACGCGTCAACCGTTAGGACATAATGCACCACTCTAGCCTAGGTGGTGGGGGACGGGGGGCCCATGCGGGTCAGAACCAGCCACGGTAAAGGGGAGGAAATTAAGGGGGGTTCTCACGTCGCGGTCGTCATTGTCTTCGTCATCGTTCGTGGTGTCATTGTCGTCGTCGTCGTCGTCGTCGTCGTCGTCGTCGTCGGGAAGGTCATCAAGGAAAGGAGGAGAGGTCCGCGACGACGACTGCCAGAGCTCGCCTCTAGTTTCGGGGAGTTATATTCTCCTCTACATACTAGATGATGTTTGCGAGATGGGACTCTTCTCGCCTTCTAAGATCGGCAGAGAAATATTATGGGGAAAAATTGATTGATTGACGAAATTGATATAGACGATAGTGAAAAATAGTAAAAATTATTATTTTGTATGTGAATTAAATTAAACAAATTACTGCGAATGAGTTTTTCCGTTCTTCACATTATTTTGAGAGAACAAATTGCTTTTGCCAAGCTTTGTTCGGTACATTTGGAAGAAAGCTGGTTGTTTTTAAATTCAGACTTCAAGGATTTAATCTTATATCAACATGAATTTCTTTTGCCTGCTTCACAAATCACTCAGTTGGAAACGAAAATATATTTCATTGTCACATATGTTATTACCATGATACATTGAAAATTTAAAATCGAAATCAAAGCCAACATCATCATCAAAGTCACCATAAATGAGAGTATCCGTCACGCAAAACAATCGTGATATGAAAACTCACAAAGCAAACAGACAGATGCAAATTAAACGTCATCGTTAGCACTAGTCAGGTTTGTAATGATTTTAACATCATATTTATGTGGAGGAATAAAGGGTATTGTTTGGAACATATGTGGGCAGGAGGCCCATATAGATCAATAGCCCTATACTATACAAGGCAATTCGAAGGAAGGCCTAACCCCACAAATACAAAAATTTATATAAAAAAAAAAAACGGCAGCAGCAAGTAGATTTCAACGATGTAGAGGCACTTTTTTAAACACAGAACGGGTTATCGGATATGGGTGATTTTTTGGAAGGTCATGGGCCACATATCACGTCATATACCGAGTTTCAAGATTATAAATCTCTCGGGGTGGCGTGTGCAGATAGCTGAAAACCTCAAACCTCGGGTAGCTGTAAACAGTGTGAGTTCGGAAGTCGCCTAATGACAGTCGCGTGCGCTTGGCTGTGGGCGAACGACCGTCGCCCTAGATGCCGAAAAAAGACGACGACGTGAGAAACTAGGGTGCTTTAACCAGGTACGTCACATTAAGCCACCTGTGATATTGTAAGTGAAGAAAATATAAGGTTTTATAGTGGTTTGATTTTTGTAGTATTTTCAAGCTTATACTAGAAAACGCTTAAGTCCCGCCGCGTTGTTGGATGAGCGTAATTGGTGCATTGAGCTGCCATGTGTTATGCGGATTTTCTGTTGTTCTGTGAAAAAATCATTGCTTAGTTGAAGATTTTTTTAAAATTAATTTAAATTAAATAAAAAATAAACTTTAATTTTTAATTTTCTAATTAATCGTAATTGAAAAAAGAAAAAAATCGTAAAATTGCGATTTTCATAAAAAATAATTATTCAATTGCGCTCAAATTTCACACGAATATATTAATTCATAAAATTAAGGTTTTGTGAAAAAAAATTTACAATCGGTTAAAGCATGTAGGTGTTATAAGTCAAAGAATTGTTTTAAAAAAGAAAAAACCCGTAAAATTTCGATTTTCATGAGAAATAATTTTTCAATTGCGCTCAAATTTCACACGGATATCTTAATTCATAAAATTGTGGTTCTGTGAAAAACTCATTAAAATCGTACAAAGAATGTAGGTGTTATAAGTCGAAGAAATTTTTAAAAAATCGAAAAAAATCGTAAAATTGCTTTTTTCATGAGAAATAATTTTTCGATTGCGCTCAAAAAACGTGGCAGTTCTAAGTTCAGAGATTTCGAAGGTCTCCAGAAAATTTTATTGCAATTGGAGTATCGGTTTAGCCGAAATCGTGCTGACAAACACACAATAATACAGAAAAAAAAAAAAAAAAAAAAAAAAAACATCCCGGATTTTTTTCTCCAGTGTAGTGAAATGGAATCTTCGCTTCGCTCGCTACGCTCGCTACGCTCATCCAAAAAGAAAAGATTATGAAAATTATAGAGGTGCTTTTATCATGATATGAGATGTTAAGCAATATCCAATCAATCGAAAAGACTTGTAACATTATTATTTAAAAAAAGTAATTTTATAATTTTCAGTTTATTTGGTCAACCGTTAGGTCATAATGCGCCACTCTAGCCTAGGGGATATGGGGAGGAGGAGCCCATGCTGGTCAGAACCAACCACGGGTAAGGGGAGGAAAGGGGGGTTCTCACGTCGCGGTCGTCATCGTCTTTGTCATCGTTCGTTGTGTCATTGTCATCGTCGTCGGGTAGGTCGTCAAGGGAAGGGGGAGAGGTCCTCGACGACGACCGCCAGAGCTCGTCTCTAGTTTCGGATACTTTTTTTATTGAATTTCCTTTAACGATTTGCAGAGCATTGCTCTGGACCAATTGACGACTTTGAAAATTAGCTGCGCCCTCTATATTTTGCACGCAAAGCATTACGGGAGAAAGATTATATTCACGCTAAATGCCATTTACTCGGGTGTGTGCAGGAGTACTGCGTTTCCAGCACAGTCCGCCACAATCCCAAAAGCATAATATGACATTTAGCATGTAAATTCTCTTTCTCCTATAATGCTTTGCAACGGAACGCGCACGCGCAGTTAAGAAACATGGTATATTCTACCCCGGACCCAGAAAAGACAAGGACACGTTAACCGTTATGTCATAATGCGCCCCGCTAGCCTAGGGGTTAAATAGGAAGTAGGAGCCCAAGCTGGTCAGACCACCAGTTACGAGGAGGTGTCCCCGACGACGATTGCCAGAGCTCGCCCCTAGTTTTGGGGAGTAATATACTCCCCCTATCTAGCTGATGTTTGCGAGGTGGACTTTTTCTCTTGAATCGCCTTGTACGATTAGCAGAGCCATACTCTGGGCCAATTCTACCCAGGGCACAGACGGGGTCATCGTTGTCGGGTCGTCGGGGAGGTCGTCAAGGGCAGGTGGCAAGGTCCCCGACGACGATTGCCTGAGATGGAATACATCACTCACCATATCCACGCAAGTCCTTGGATGAGGGGATGTTGCCGTTGGGTTCGAGTCTATCGAGGAACTCCTCGGAGTATCCATTGAAAGGCAGCTTCGTACTCCTTGTGACAGACTCCTCAGTGTCCTCCTTGGATATCGCTAGAACAAGGAGAGACGACAACGTTATAATCACACCACTGTTGCCCACGGCATTACTCACGCACGTCTCCGAATCAAACTATAATGTACTATTTGGATTAAGGACGCGTCAACCGTTAGGTCATAATGCGCCACTCTAGCCTAGGGGCTGTGGGGAGGAAAATCCCATGCTGGTCAAAACCAGCCACGGGTATGGGGAGGAAAGGGGGTTCTCAAGTAGCAGTCGTTATCGTTTAAGCTGTCACGGTCGACGTTGTTATAAATAAATAATAACATAAATTCGTATTGAGAGTCTACCCACTCAGTTATATAACTGATTTTCAGTGGGGGACAGTAAACCAAAGCTATCAAGCCAACCCTGTAGGCCCCGACGCAATGATCAAATGAGCGATAACCAACCAAAGATCAATATTTTTAATAGGAAATATAGCAATCAGTGGTATGGACAGTGTGAACACCCGCGGATCAACGTTGTCGGAAAGGACGTCAAGGGAAGTTTCTTCTTTTCTTGTTTATTTGGTTTATTTGGACAACGGACGCGTCAACCGTTAAGTCATAATGCACCACTCTAGCCTAGGGGATATGGGGAGTAAAGGCCCATGCTGGTCAGAACCAGAAACGGGAAGGGGGAGGAAAGGGGGGTTCTCACGTCGCGGTCGTCATCGTCTTTGTATCGTCATCGTTCGTTATGTTAATTGTCATCGCCGTCGGGTAGGGGAAGTGTCTCCGACGACGATGGCTAGAGCCAGAGTTTTTGGGAATAATATACTACGCTGTTACTAGCTCTGATGTTTGCGAGGTGGACTTTTTCTCTTGAATCACCTTTTACAATTAGCAAAGCCATGTTGTGGGCCAATTTTATAACCGAGTCCAGACGGGGATGTGGCCTATTCGAATTCGGGACAATACCATCTCCTCTCTAAGTGACATTTTATTTCAATTAAGGGCGCGTCAACCGTTTGGTGAGAATGCGCCACTCTGGACTAGGGGATGTGGGGAGGAAAGTCCCATACTGGTCAGAGCCCGCTACGGGTTCGGAAAGGAAAGGGGGGGGTTCTCACGTCGAAGTCGTCATTGTCTTTGTCATAGTTCGTGTTGTCATGGTCGTCGTTGTCGTCGTCGGGGAGGTCGTCAAGGAAAGGGAAAAGATCTCCGACGACGCCCGTCAGAGTTCGTCTCTAGTTTCGGGGAGTAAAATACTCCTAACTTACCAGCTGGAGTTTGCGAGATGGACTTCGTCCCTATTCTCGCCTTTTAATAGAAGTGCCATGCTCTGAGCCAAATTCTACCCCTGGTTTGATGTTTATTAGGTTTAAGGGCGCGTCAACCGTTATGTCACATTGCGCCTTCTGAGATAATGTTATAGTTTATAACTATATAGTTTCCAAAGGGGAGGAACGGAAGGGCCTAGACGATGGTAGCGGTTTGGTTCTGATGGAAGCGAGGATACCTCATAGCGGAAACACAATTACAACAACAAAACTTTGATAAAACCCGATTAGCAAGATTCGACTTTTACCCTTGTTTGATCGATATCGACCGAGATCACTTAAATACCGACCAATCACACGCCAGGCCTGCCGAGCGCTCTTAATGTGATTACCTGGAGAGTTTCGTTTGTCCCGACATTGACGAGCCCTGGCGGTGGTTTGGGAATCGCTGGCTGATTAATAGGTAACGCCCTCAGGCGAGGAGGGTGATTGGCAAACTATTTTTTAAAAGAGCTATTATTTATTTTCAATGCAAAACTGTCAAAATGCGATTTAAAACGTTCATTTCCTACGGAATCATTGACTAAAAACCCGCACAAGATTCCGTTTGTTGGAATCTGTTGGTTTATGTATTTCTTGATTTGAATACCACATGAAATCGTCGTTATTCACTTGCGTTATACAACTATTTTACCCACAAGTGATGCACCATTAACAAACGAACGACGTGAGAAACTAGGGCGCTTCAACCGGTTAGGTCATATTGCGCCGCCTGTGATAATGAAATTTGATTAGATAAGTTTATAGTGTGTTTAATGAAAATATTGTTTTCTAAATTTTTTAATGGTTTATTTGGATAAAGAACGCGTCAACCGTTAGGTCATAATGCACCACTCTAGCCTAGGATATATAGGGAGGCGGGCCCCGTGCTGGTCAGAACCAGAAAAGGGTAATGGGAGGAAAGGGGGGTTCTCACGTCGCGGTCGTCATTGTCTTTGTCATCGTTTGTAGTGTCATTGTCGTCATCGTCGTCGAGGGGTCGTCAAGGGAAGGGGGCAAGGTCCCCGACGACGATAGCCAGAGCTCGCCTCTAGTTTCGGGTGGTAAGATATTTCGCTCTTTCTAGCTGATGTTTGCGAGGTGGACTTTTTCTCTTGAATCGCCTTTTACGATTAGCAGAGCCATGCTCTGGGCCAATTCTACTCAGGGTGACTAGTTAACTTTGTTTGAAAAGAGCTATTATTTATATTCTATGCGAAACTGCCGAAATGCGATTCAAAACGTTCGTTTCCTACGGAATCATTGACTGTTATCATTGTTATCACACATAATACCTATGTACAATAAAGAACTGAACTAAAAACCCGCACACGATTCCGTTTGTTGGAATCTGTTGGTTTATGTATTTCCTGATTTGACGACGACGTGAGAAACTAAAGTCTATCCATCTTTGAGGTACAAAGTGACCATCGGCGGACGAGACCGGGATCGGTCGTCCCGTCTATTGTCTGCATTTTTCCCTTTCCACCTTTTTTGGCGTGACCGAACTTGGGAGCGAACATGGGCTTGTTTCTACCTGCCTTCGCCCATTTCAAATCTATTGTGATGAAAATAATTTATTCAGCAAAATATTTTTTTTATAATTGCAAATATTTCATAACGTGGGTTCAAATGTGTAGCTTGAGTTATGAAATGTGTTTTTTCCCTAGTGTCTACGATCAAAACTGACTAAAATACATAAATATTATTTATTATTATATTATTTTCAAAATATGTAAGCATTATCCGTAACTCAGTCAGTTTTTATCGTAGAATTTCGTCCAAAAAAATGAAATTCAAGACGCACGCTTAATATTTCAACAACGTTATTAGATATTTGCAATTAAACAAAAAAATATCAATAAATAAATTAATACAGCAGGTATAAAACCCTCAGCTTCTAGGATGGTCTATTTTACGACTACACGCGACAACCCTTAGCAGCTGCCTCATACCCATACCCGACGCGTCCGTCGATGGTCACTTTGTACTTCATGGATAGATAGACTATAGGGCGAATATCACATGAAATCGTCGTTATTCACTTGTGTTATACAACTATTTTACACCCAACTTTTGTTCCAAGACCGAAAGAACGACGTGAGAAACTAGGGCGCTTCAACCGGTTAATTGAAAGTTGATTAGTTGAGTTTATAGTGTGTTTAATGAATATATTGTTTTCTTAGTTTTTTTTATGGTTTATTTGGATAAAGGAGGCGTCAACCGTTAGGTCATAATACACCACTCTAGCCTAGGATATATAGGAAGGAGGTGCCCATGCTGGTCAGAACCAGCCACGGGTAAGGGGAGGAAAGGGGGGTTCTCACGTTGCGGTCATTGTCTTTGTCATCGTACGTTGTGACATTGTCATCGTCGTCGGGGAGGTCGTCAAAAGAAGGGGAGGTGTCCCCGACGATTTTTTTGGTTTATTTGGATTAAGGACGCGTCAACTGTTAGGTCATAATGCACCACTCTAAACTAGGAGCAGGGGCCCATGCTGTTCAGAACCAGCCACGGGTAAGGGGAGGAAAGGGGGGTTCTCACGTCGCGGTAGTCATTGTCTTCGTCATTGTTCGTGATGTCATTGTAGGAATCTTTACGTCGTGGTCGTCATCGTACTTTTTGTAATGGTTGTCGTCGGTGAGGTCTTCATGAGAAGGGGGCAAGGTCCCCGACGACGTCCGCCAGAGCGTATCCCTCATTATCAGTGCTTGTCCATTGAAGTTTGCGAGGTGGACTTTATCTCTTTCCTCGCCTTTTACGATTATCAGAATTAAGCTCTGGGCCAAATTCTACTCCGGGCCCAGACGGGGTTAAATTGTAAACGTAGAAGAAAGTCACTACCGTACAGTATACACGTCGGGGGAAACAACAGGATGGACCTGGTAGGAAAGTCACAACTGAATAGACCCGCGTAACTCGTAAGTCGTAAGTGAGTGGAATCGCAGGACACGATTCAGGCCTAGGCCCACAGTGAAACAGACAAGACAAGCCACGAAATAAATAAATGTTGCAACTCGCTGAAGAAAGTAGCAAAATGATTTTAAAAGCGTCTTGATTCAGTGAATGTTGTTTGTCGAATGAAACACGAAGAAAAAACAAAAACGTTACCATCGAAAAATAACAATGTTGCTATGGCTACTCACAGCCTTGTGTATATCGATGGACCTTGGACACAGCTTAGTGGATTCAACGAAGTAGAATCCAAGGCCCCCTAAATGTCTTACAAACATCAGTGACACGTAAATAAATTTGAAGAAAAAATCAGATTAATTTGCCAAATAACTAATTAGACAATATTTTAAGTAATAATAATAGATAAAATAAGCAGGAAATATTTTTAACATTGTGCTCGAACACATCACAACAAAACTGGCAACTTCACGGCCCATAAGAAATAGGTATGTTGGATCTTTGTCCCAATGTCCATTCAAGGTCCTTTAAATCTCCAGCTAGACACTTGAAATAAATTAAATAAATACAAAAACTCGTATTTCGGGTCTACCAGTTACTCACTCACAATTGAATGTTAGTGTCCACTCCACAGAAACAACCTGAATAGTGGACTTGCATTATAATAAGTATAACATACGTTTTGGGGTACCATGCCCGACAATAGAAATCCTAAATTAATATGACAAAGTTATGAAAAATCTAGCGCAATCAGGGTTTAGGGAGGGTTGTTGAGGGTTGATTGAGACTTCAAAATCGATTCCGGTAAAGGAATTTAGTTACTTGTAAAACATAAAAAGCCAATGTGCGGGCAGTTACTACATTAAGAGTTACTTTTGCATAGTTTGTTTTTAATGTACAAGAGTATACTACATAAATTATTCTTGTATGTCATTACTACATCCCGGTATTTTGCCTAGGCTATGTGCTGGAAGAAGGTAAGAGCAAAGTAACTGTGCTGATGGAAGCAAGCTCATATTTCTCAGAGTAGAGCCCCCAGCCATGCAGATTTATTTAAATTGAATGAGAACGTTCTCACTGTATGGAATGGGTGCGCACTAATCAAGCCTAGGTAGCTACAGTCATGATGACGAGTGGATTAGCCGGGGGCTGTAGTTCAACATTCGTGAAGATTCAGATTCACAGGTATTTTATTCTTATTATGTTTTACATGACATCATGAATAGCGATTTGGTTTATTATATGCATAAAGTTTGAATTAGTGACGAAATACACGTCAATATATTAATGTATATGGTAGGTTGTAAAAATAGAAAATTATAGTACTAGTATAATAAGCTCACAAAATCTTCAAGAGATTTGAGAATGGGTAATTGATAATTTTTATTTTGAAATTGGGGTATGGTGTAGATGTGCACAGTTGGTTATGTTATGATATGCTACCGGCTAAGAGCGCAATATAGATGAAACACCACGTTATTGTAGTGACCAATGAATATTGTTCATTTTTTACT
The DNA here is from genome assembly GCA_024449915.1 of Sweltsa coloradensis. Classification (NCBI taxonomy): domain Eukaryota; kingdom Metazoa; phylum Arthropoda; class Insecta; order Plecoptera; family Chloroperlidae; genus Sweltsa; species Sweltsa coloradensis. The sequence continues at coordinate 235,657 of JAMZAV010000735.1, forward strand.
TATTATTTGTGTGCTTGCAATGAGCACGTTACACGTGGGTGCAGTTGGGGGAGACGCACAGAACAGATGCACGCAATTTTAGTTCCATGTACTATACAACGCAAATCTCTAACGCCTGAATTAGGGTACACTGCTTTTCACATTAATTTGTAGTCGAACGCTGTATTGTTTCTTTGGATTTGTTAAAAAACAAAATACCGTATACTGTAGCCTACAACAGCTACCTCTCACGAAAAATAAAATTATAAATCATTTAAAGTTTGTTTTAAAAAAATGTATTCATATTACACTATAACGTTGTTTGTTAATGCATATTTTGTAATTCATATAATGTAGTATTGTGTTTGTGTATTTGTTATTATTTTGTTGTACCATAACTGACATGTATTATGTGGACTGCAATAAAATAAATGAAATGAACACGTGATAATTGTTCACGAAGTAGTCTGTAAAGCCCACTTCCACAGAATCCTACATTATCTACATAGCAATACATTGAATTAAATCACCGAGGCCTCACTTTGTCGCCCTTTGTTACAACATAGCTTCGTTATGAGCGTGATGAGTAGCGAGTGCGATGCATGGAAACACACACAAATGTCGGTGCACACCGTCAGCACTTTGTTCTTCCAGTGCACACGACTAATTGCTTGCACCCTCTGTACGTAATCCGCTGGCTGGGCACACAGTTTGCGGCGCGCTAATGCCGAGTGGCTACTTTATTGCAGGGGTGAGTGCATACACACAACCCTACAGTCCGTTTTACAAGGGTGAGTATGTTTGGACGCAATATCGTTTGTCTAAAACTGATAAATGTATCGATTTATGAAAATTCCACATTTTCTAGTTTCTGTTATTAATTATATCAGTAAACCATGTTGTACTTTTATGTTATGTTTTTTATTGTTATTTTATAAATAACATTTATATGTCTCCTGCAAAATACCCCTGTGCACTGTCACTCTTGCCGCTTGCAGTGAACACACTATAGTCGAGTGTTAGCCTAAAGGCACCGTGCGTTGTGTACGCTTTATCAAATTTGTTATGTCACAAATTAATTATCTATGCATAGCATGACACGTTTTTCAAAGTTTTTTTTAAAAGGATTTTGATGATAAATTGGTGAACATATATTTTTGAAAACGCTAAAAAATGCTTATTTTACTAAAAATAATTGTTTTTTATACCTATTGATAACTAATTTAGCAATGTACTCATACGTTTTATGTGGCTTTATCAAATTGAAATGTTTATATGATTCACCATTAATTTTAATATTATAAAGTGTAAGAAACACCCCACATTGAAAGAATTAATTCTAAATATTCCAAACCCAACCGGTAGTCTAACGTTACCTGATTTTGTGTTTACATAAGGTACTGAGATCATAGAACCGTACTCAACTCCATACTCAGTTCTCATGTAAACAAGGCTTTATGACTATGCATTAGGGCTACAAACTATTTTATCACAAAAATTTAAATCGACTATTTAAGAATAATTTCAAACCTAGCTATGGTCAGATGAGTTAAACTGAGATTACTAGCTACGTTTGCCGTCTGTCGATCCGACGATTAAGACAGTGGTCGCGGTTTAATAGACGCAACAGTTGACCTTGAGTGGTGTTGTTGCTATGACAGCTGTCACTTAGACACAAGAGAAACCTGCGGTCACGCGGTCACCATGACACGTGCTCGCATTAGAACACACGTCAGGCAGTTCGACCAAACTCTGCAGAGTCTACAGAGAACAACACTTCATTGGGCGCGATAGGACAGAGATGGTGATGACATTTAAAAAAATATACCATATAAAAGTGACTGTTACCATTCTTTCAATTTTGATTCCAATTTATTTACGTGTCTCCAAATCAATAAGCTTACAAAGTATTATATAATGTAGCCAGAGGTTCTGGGTTCGAATCCTAGTCGGGGCAAACTTTTACGACAATTGTAATGAGTCAATATAACTATGTCCTTAAAGAGGGCTATGTTTAAAAACCTTGTATTCATAATAATAATATATTATGCATATTTATATATATAAAAAAACAAACAATGTACATGTGTATAGGAAAGACCTAATGACATATATTTTGAAATTTAGACAAGCACTGGGACTTAAGTACCTAAAAAATTGATAGTAGTGTGTAATAGATAAAAGTGATGAAAAAGAACACTCAAATACTATCTTAACGTATATAGAGAGCTTTGGTGGAGGTGCCGGGTAAGAGGCCCACCCCCTTGTCCCCAAGGATCACCAAATACAACAGTCTGTATCATCCTTGTTGAAGGGCAATGTCTAAACAAAACTGGATGTCAATCTAAGGTCGTGTTCGGTTATTATCGTGGGACGTGACACATGCACAGACGAACAGACTGACATAGAAATCTGTTTATAGAGAAGTTTTAGTCCCTAATATACTACTTAAGACTTTATGATCCATACCAAAAGCCAGGGTACTGCTGTTCACCTGAGGGTATAGCAGAAGCTACACATTTATCTATTCATAAGCTGAGGCTGACAAATCGGTACCTATGTATCAAATGGAAAATGTTAACTGCATCAATACCTCGGCTGCCAGTCAACACCTGTCACAGCAAGTAAACAAACTCTTCTCTGTTTCTGAAACCAAAAGTCTCCCGAGCTTAATAATAAGGCTGCATCTACAAAACAGCAGAATTCTTCTGAGTGTCTCTCTGGCTTCGGTTCAAACCGTAGTCCACCTTGTGTTGTTCTTCGGTGGAACATGTTCAATGTATGCTATTAAAATAATAAAATACCAAAATAAACGTGGGCAAGTCGATAATATCCGGGTGGATCAACAATAAACAAACTTTTGTATATTTATTCGAACTGAGCAGCTTGGAGTTCTTTCAAACAGGATACCGGATGGACAGTTTAGGCAAATCGACACATTGCATAGTTGACACGGATACAGAAACGAAACCTCGAAAGAAATCATCGTAAGTTGTTCAAAATATCAAACTCTTCCCGGTCGCATATTATGTGCATTAAAACCGTTCTAAGAAGCATCATGGCTTACCCTTTTCTGCATAATAATGCGACCTAAGTATAATCGCATTCATCTTTTACCAAGAACGCTTCGTCAAACCTCTATTCCTCTAGTTTTCGTCTCATGTAATACTATTTGAGAGGTGCCGTGAATTCCCGTTTCCCACAATCAACCGAGATGCATACGATGTGCGACGTGAAATGCTGAAAAATATCGCGGATAACGCGGTTTGCCTCGTAACATAGGTTAATCTACGTTGTAAAAACCGTTTTTCATTCTATCAATTGTATTTTGTAATTATTAGATATCACACCTAATTTTCTTTATTGGATGAGCGTGGCGAGCGAAGCGAAGATTCCATTTCACTACACTGGAGAAAATAATCCGGAATGCTTTTTTTAAATTTTTTTTTTTTTGTATTTTCGTGTGTTTGTCCACACGATTCCGGCTAAACCGATACTCCAATTGCGATGAAATTATATGGAGGCCTTCGAAATCTCTGAACTTAGAACTGCCACATTTTTGAGCGCAATCGAAAAATTATTTCTCATTAAAATCGCAATTTTACAATTTTTTTCAATTCAAAAAAATTCCTTCGTCTTATAACACCTACATACTTGATCCGATTGTTTTGATTTTTTCACAAAACTTTAATTTTATGAATTAATATATTCGTGTGAATTTTGAGCGCAATAAAAAAAAATTCTTATGAAAATCGCAAGTTTACGCTTTTTTCGTTTTTAAAAACAATTTTTCGACTCACTCAACATCTACATGCTTTATTCGATTGTAATGATAGTTTCACAGAAACTCAACTTTATGAATTTATATATTTGTGTAAAATTTGAGCGCAATCGAAAAATTGTTTCTCATGGAATATATGGAGGCCTTCGAAATCTCTGAATTTAGAACTGCCACGTTTTTGAGCGCAATCGAAAAATTATTTCTCATTAAAATCGCAATTTTACAATTTTTTTCAATTTCAAAAAAATTCCTTCGTCTTATAACACCTACATACTTGATCCGATTGTTTTGATTTTTTCACAAAACTTTAATTTTATGAATTAATATATTCGTGTGAATTTTGAGCGCAATAAAAAAAAATTCTTATGAAAATCGCAAGTTTACGCTTTTTTCGTTTTTAAAAACAATTTTTCGACTCACTCAACATCTACATGCTTTATTCGATTGTAATGATAGTTAGTAATGGTAGTTTAGTAATGATATATTTGTGTAAAAATTGAGCGCAATCGAAAAATAATTTCTCATGGAAATATATGGAGCCTTCGAAATCTCTGAACTTAGAACTGCCACGTTTATGAGCGCAATCGAAAATTTATTTCTCATAAAATCGCAATTTTACAATTTTTTTCAATTCAAAAAAATTCCTTCGTCTTATAACACCTACATACTTGATCCGATTGTTTTGATTTTTTCACAAAACTTTAATTTTATGAATTAATATATTCGTGTGAATTTTGAGCGCAATAAAAAAAAATTCTTATGAAAATCGCAAGTTTACGCTTTTTTCGTTTTTAAAAACAATTTTTCGACTCACTCAACATCTACATGCTTTATTCGATTGTAATGATAGTTAGTAATGGTAGTTTAGTAATGATATATTTGTGTAAAATTTGAGCGCAATCGAAAAATTGTTTCTCATGAAAATCGCAATTTTACACTTTTTTCGTTTAAAAAAACATACGCTAATCCAACAACGCAAATGAAAAAGCGTTTGCGAAGCTTCCCAGTAGGCCTAATCATAATTACATCTTTAAGTGACTAATAAAAAATATTACAAAACAAATGCAATCTCTAATAAGTCGGTTGTGTTGCCAAGCCAAGGGCTTATACACATCGTGTAGGCCTACAACCCATGTCCGGGGATCCCCCAGCAAGCAACCAGCAACCACGGCGCGCGATGACGTCACGGCCCGACAAACAGAATAAAACAGGGTGAAAAGTGCGCGCCTAATCCTCCCGGGAGCGCTAGGGGTGATCAGCCTAATTGTCTAGTCGGTAATATTGATCAGGTGGATTAGGCCTAGCGAGCAGCCACCACCTCGTTACATTAGTTACACGAGGAATGTATAGAGCGTCCGGCCGACGCTCCTGATGACACGACGTCTAGAGTGCAGACTCACTCCAGGATTATAGTTAGAAATGTGTATGTATATATATTAATAATTCCTGATCGATATGGCGATATGGTCGATTACAAATTTGTTAACATATATCAATTGACAACAATTGATTGCAGATTGTATCGCTGTTTACAATGGTAATCAAATAAAACAGAAATAAATATCAAAAAATCCTAAATAAAAATCGACTGAAATATACGCGACAAATCAATATTTTTACCCTCTTTCTTATCTATCTAGGTAGGCTACATTAATAATTAAAATATTACAATAGCTGTAAGAATGTATAAAAATAAGACACAGCAACCTAGGAGAATTTATTAGAACCTTTGGTGGGCCCTGTTAGGGGTATTGAAACACGATATCGATTTTTGATCATTCATCGATAGGTTAAAGAAGGCATGGACAATGGACATATTACACCACCACACTGGCCGACCTGTCCCGTCATGGGACACGTAAAACACAATAAAAACTAATTCATCGGCATAATCTTTTGCACGTATATCGATCATAATCGATAATATTTTTACCTCCCTAATTATAATGGACTTCAGGGTACTGAACATTTCCCATGGTATTTTATTCGTCTGTAGCGGAAATTCGTGTGGTTAGAGCTTGAGATGAGATAACGCGCGAGGGTTATTATTTAATTGTTATTGTTTCGACTTCACATATTATTATTTGTTTGTTGATTAATACAACTTTCCAAATTAGATGGCATGATTTGTAAAAAATGTGGAAGTTACATAAGAAAGAACACTTTTGTTAAGTGTAGACACTTCAGCGAATTAATAATAACGAATAAGGCTACACGATTTTATTGGGTACGAAGAACACTGTCGTTCAATACTGGATGCATGCTGCATGTAAAAATGGATATTGAATTTTACTTATTAGTACATTATCAGTTTCTCCCAATTCATTTTCTTTTGACTATTTTTATTGAATGGCATTTTAAACATAGACAATAAATTACAAATTGTGTGGACCGGCACCACCACCAATCAAGTACGCAAATCCTGGACCGGCACCTCCACCAATCAAGTAGGTAAATCCTGGACCGGCACCTCCACCAAATCGTACGCAAATCCTGACCGCACTTTCACCCAATCAGTGGCAAATCTGACGGCACCTCCACCAATCAAGAAGTCAAATCCTGCACAGGCACCTCCACCACTTCAAAAAAAGATTGAACTTTTTTGACTGTAGGGTCGGTCCTAAAATACCCGACCCGAAATTTTTAGTACCGGCACACCCCTTTCTCATTATTTATCAATATATTTTCAGTAATCTTTTTTCAAGATTAACTTTCTTAAAAGTTACCCTTGTCACATAATATTCATTACAAAACACGTTGTTTCATGTTAAAATTAATTTATAATAAATAAAATGAACATAAATAGGGCACATTATACCACGGTGAAATGTCAATACAAGTTGTAGACGCTATGTTAAGTTACTCAGCAACTCTCAGCAACCACTTAAAAAATGTTGTTGTAAATCCCAATAGCAAACAATTAACCCAAACGTTATTTCAGCAAAGTGGGGATAAGTGTTACATTACATACCCTCGTGTGCTGTGTTTTCTCTCCCCAATAATCTTCACCCCTTTCGCCAACCAAGACGGATTTCAATAAGCTGTATTTACATTCACTCGGTATTGATAATAATGGGGGACGATAAACAAAAACTATACACGTTCCATTGCAAAATTTAATTTCAAGAAAATCACGACCACCATAAATTCTTTCAATCTTTTACTAACACGACGTTTACTCGCTGTGAACTCTCGCAAATCACTCGAAGAGAATTCCATTTCATCGTTGAAGAAATCAATTCGTTCAATCCGTGGATGTTTTTATGCCGAGTTGTTTAGTTTTACTCCGGTTTCATTCTCGGTTTAGAGCGGAATTTATGATTGTAGCCTCGAATTTCCATAATATTATTGCTGGTTTAAATAGATTGGTTGCCTCGTTTCTCGAATTCGGTCTCTCTTTTATTCGAGTTAAATTCGCGGGATTGAATGGCGAAGAAACGATAAAAGGCGGCGAGAGAAAGCAATGCTGAGGTTGAGACATTGAGATAAACTGAGAATAAGCTTCTATTGATATTTCACGCAATTGAATTAGTGGGAGTAAAAACACGGCATTGCTTTGGCATTGAGAATAATTTCGCAATGATTAAAAGCAAAAGAACTCGTTTAATTTTCTGTAGGAAAATTCTTGCAAACCATCTATTGGGTGTATGTATATTAAATTCATTAATGTTTTGATATAATCCTTAAAAAAGTGAGCGCATACATGCCTATGTCAAACAATCTCTTATTTACAAAATAATATGAATAAATAAAACTACAATCTATCTCATAGTTCCAATAAAATGTATTTTATGTAAACTTTAGTGTCATAAAAAAAATCAATATGACTACATGTTAATAAATGTGCCACAAATAAAGTTTATGTAACCAACGTTCAATATAATAACTTTTATTCAATGTTACTGCTTGAATAGCAAAACGGAATATTGCAACTTAAAATATGATACTTTCAAGAAAAAGTGGGGGAATTTATACAAAGTTATCCCGTTTCGAGTACAAAAAAACTCGGCTTAAAATAATAAACTATCATACATAACAAAAAGGTAAGTGCAGCAGCGTAAAGTCGTGGCAAACTATGTGTGAGCGTCTGGGGACGAGAGTCGCGTGGGAAATCAACTCCGGAGGTTTTCAGTCGGGGAACCTTTATTAACGATGATGGCTACATTAAAATGAGCGCCATGTAAATTAGCACGCGCGCTAGCACACAATGGTGTCGGTTACACCACCGCGCTGGACTAGATCTGGTGTAGGTTACACCATCAGGCTCGAGTAGGTCGATAGCGGGAAGGGTGTGCAGGCGATAACAGGCGTTATACACTCTGGAATATCGAAGAAAGATTGATTGATAACGTCTGGCCTACAGGGTTGGGAGTCGCTTTATTTATTTATTTAATTAATAATTAATTAATTATTTATTTAACGTCTATCCTATTCAGTTATAAAAACTGATTTACAAAGGAGGACAACTTCTTTTTTTTCAAAATGTCCCCCACTGCAAATCAGTCATGTGACTGAGTGGGTAGACTCTAAATATGAATTTATTTATTTATTTAACGTCTATATTAAGCGGGATTAAGGGCAGTAAAGCATTATGAATGAAGATTCGCGCGTTTGCTGCTTTCTTCCATAAAAGTATGACAATTCCCCTGATAAGCTATTTCTGATTTTTAGCAAAATTCAATTTCGTTTTAGTGGTATCGTCTAATTAATATATATGACACTTTTCTTTTAATATTTATCTATTTATTAATTAATTTATATTTCTTTTATTAATTTACATTTGATTGATTAATTTCATTTGACAATTTCAATTTCCATTTGAATTAATACTAACATTAAATATTGCCTAACTAAAATATTATTTCTCGATTGTTTTGTTTGTTGTTGTTTTTTGATTGATTGCCGCATGGTTTTATTTATAATCCTCCTTTCAAACCAGATTTTCATTTCATATTGTTTCCTTCATCCATATTCGATTGATTTACACTGATATACGAATCTTCAATAAAATGCACCCAATTAACATGTGTTAAGCTGGCGCCATGGCATTTTTTGCCCACAAGTCGGCAATGACAGTTAGCGTGACGTCACCTGAAACTCTCGTAATCAAATGTTTGCTGTTAGCTGCTATTATTACCGCATTACGTTAAGTCAATGGGTATGGGAGATGGGACATTGATTTAATGAATCCCTAATTTAAATCGAACACAATTCCAGAAAAAAATTGTAAATACAAAATACATAAACGTCAATTTAAAACCAATTTACCAAAAGCAAATGTGAAACCTTTATTGCGTTATGGAGCAGATTTAAACACAAAACATGGCTATACTATGTTTTATAATGCTATCACGGTAGGTAGCCTGCAGGTCAAGGGGTGGTGGTTATATACGTCAAGTTTTACGCGCTTGGTGGCACGAAAGCTTATATAATAACCCACTTAAACCAAGCGTGAGCCGATAGAAACCAAAATAAAAGGCTTACCATAATCTAGTAAATCGGTAAATAAATTGCACGTGTGTCGACTTAAACAAAAACTTATAGCCTAGGCTTATCACGATCTAAAAAATCGGTAAATGAATTATAACCTCCAGTTTAGACAGAAATGGTAAATTAGGTATGGTGAGTCACGAGAAGGATTAAGAAAGACTAATAGACATGGCACATTGGAATTGATCATTTCTTTACCTTATCATTATAGTGCTGGTGTTAAAAGTATTAAAATATCTGGTAGTAATGTGTTAGGACAGAGGAATGTTCGACTACCAATTTTTATTAGGTTTCAATATAACAAATTCTTCATTATTTGTGTATGATAATTTCAATGCAGTTAATTTAACTTCGCCGATAAAACACATTTTTCAAATAAAAGTGCGAGGAACTCCATACACACGTTTTTGAAAGTTGGTACTAAAATAAATGCTAACAAACGTTTTAATGGCTTTAAAATAAAAGTGCTAAATATTTAAAATCAAAATTTTCACACATCTCATTAAATAATTTTTAATGTAGCCCTAGCGTTTATGAAGACAAAAGAGGGTGTGTAAAACTAGCTTTTCCGGTACGCGATACAATAGCCAGCCGGTTGCCCAGTGCATGGCCAGATGAAAATATATTGAATTGATTTCAAAACAAAACCATCTAATAAAGTAATGCAAAAACAGTACGGTTTGGTTTAGAAACAACCCAATGGTAACCAAAATTATTTCAAAAGCGATTATTAAAACGATTGCAATCCCGCAACAAATAGTGTGTGGGCTCCACGCTCGCCACATTCAAACACTAAAACACACGTCATACAGAGAGAGATAAAACAACTGTACACAGCATATTGTACAAACGTCAGATCCTGCAATAGTTCTGAGTGGGGTTTACCACAGCGAACAATAGGCGCATATACTAATTACCAAAACACCCGGATGCAATGAAATACACGAATTAATTAGACGTTAACCGACGGGTGTGTTGTTTCTGCGGTGGACGACCGCGACCCAGCACCGAACCCACGGGCTACCATGGAAACAGTTTTATCGTGCGCTAAATTATGTTCCTGATGACTAACGATTAGATTAGATATACAACATTGTATGTAACCCCGACTAAAGAAAATCCTGCGTTCTCGTTGTTATCTGTGTTTTATATTACCTTGAATTAATTGAATTGCTCTTAACTCAAATAACTATTTTACTGAAAAGGATAATAAAAAATCTTAGCTCATAAATAGTGCAAAAACTTAAATTAAATAAATAAATATATGTATATATATCACTACACTTGGATCCAAGGGGTGCCACCATTGATCTTGGGCATCACAAAATTTAGTAGCGGTCTGCCAAACTCTCAAATAAAATTAAATAAATTCATAATGTAAATTATAATTGGAAAGTGTACCCGGCACCTCCACCAAAAATCAAAATCGAGTAAGTTTGAAGCAAAACTCACCAATCGTAACCATCGTAAAAAAATCCCAAGCTACTTTTAATAAGGTTAAATCATGTAAGTGAGTGAGTGAGTGAGTGAGTGAGTGAGTGAGTGAGTGAGTGAGTGAGTGAGTGAGTGAGTTAGTTAGTTAGTGAGTGAGTGAGTGAGTGAGTAACGCCAAGATAAGGCAAACTCTTCGTCCTACATTTTATGCCAACACTATTATAACATTATTTCTCACAATGTCTTGTTCGAACAATACACTTACTTGATTACAAGTAAGCCGCGTTGTAAAACCAGTGACACGAGACAGGGAATGAGAGAGGAGAGAACAGTAGCATGTTGCGAGATTCTGACGTAACGACGGACATCTTCAAAACTTTCTACACCGCCGACTTTGTGTCGGATTAACTTGCGATGTCAGGATCATGATTCAGAGAACTATGACGTCGCTTAGGCTTAGAACTCGCAAACAACAAGAACAACTGTCCAGAACAAACTTGTTGAGAACTACTCGGTGTATATAAGTACATAACTCGACAAACGATACGGAGCGAGAGAAGCCACTTCCAGTTAGTACCTCCGCGCCTCCCAAGTAGGTTGTGTGTCACTTATTGGCCAGTCCTTGACTGTTAATATATGATTGTAAACAGTAAAAATGTTAAAACTTTTAAATGTCTCGCTACCCGTTGATGACATTTTTATTTATCGGGATGTTTTGTAGCAAAAAACTTTAATAGGAAAAATAGAAAAAACAAGAATAAGAAACAAGAGGTAATTCATAAACTTGATATCGTATTTAAAGTCCCGAAGAAGAAGACAAAATGGTCTTTGAAACGTCGACAGAAAAATATTATCAATCGTTGAATACCACGGCTATAAATCAACCCGATACATAAAAATGAAATAAAAATGTTATTGAAAAGTATAAACCAACACAAGGAACTGCAATAAGTGAAATAAAAAGAAACGATATAAATGAAAACATTCACGACACCACAACATTAAAATTAATGCAAGAACGAAATGTTGAACAAAATTAATCACAGGAGGATAGCGGTTCGTGGAGTAGCCCTTTGGAATAGTTTTAAAATAGTTGTTAAACATAATTAAATACCTACGAAATAAATAAAGCAACCTAACCATCTTGTTACTGTTTTAAATATAAAATACCAGTAACTAATTTGGTAATTAGCTAAAGTGCTTAACAACAATGACCTACGAAAACGGTAAAAAGTATTGAATCTTTCGGAGCGACAATTAAACGAGCACCCGCCTGTATCCAGAATGTGTATAAAGTGCTGTGGTTTGATGTAAATGTTCGCTTTTAATGTAGAAAGAAGCAGATATAAACAACGAAGAAAAAAATAATGTTCTGACCCGGCACCTCCACCAAAACTGAATTATTTTACGTTTTACTTACAATAAATTATCACATTCACGTTACTGATATTTTATTTTACTGATATTTTGTGTGGCTCTTTGCTAAAGTGATTTCTAGTCCTTGCTTCCAATGCAGAAGGTACCGGGTTCGAATCCCGCTTCAGTCAGAATATTTTTAACATTTGATTTGGATATAAATCCATCAATTCTTGAGTTGGGAATGTATAAAACGGCCGTCCTAGCAACGTAGCACTTACACATATAACGTTGATAAAAATTAGCCTGGCTTATTCTGTGTGAGTCGTATCCAATTTGTTTGGTCGGTGTATCCAATTTAACATAACGATCTCTAGTTGGTCAATGTTGGTCAACATGGTTGGCTTAAATTTAAGTACATCACTGAAAATCAGCTATGTGATCAAATGTGTAGACTCTAAATATGAATTAACGGTTTTTCTATCTCGATCAGCTGTTTTGTTAATTTTTGGTAAACAGAACTTTTGTAAAAAAAATATATATCTAATTATTCGTGCATACGGCTAATAGCTTGCATGCAAGCCTTGTTTTTAATATCACGTAACAAACAAAGAGGAGGATTGCAAAGTTCTTGAGAATCCAATCCATTAATGTTGTCGCCAAGCGAATTATTACACGCCCCGCGTTTCAATTAAATTAACCCCTTGTCATGTGAAAACATTTTGTTTGATAATTCAACACCAATGAAGGGAGTGGCAACATCCAGGCATGCTACAGACAGCTACAAGCCCAGTCCCGTGCGATCAGATGAGTGCAACGCTCTCAGAGGCACTCAATTACAGCAAAGTTGCAGGATACAAGACAAATTGAATCAAACAAAAGAAACTGCCCTGCAATGCGCATTTAGGTCAACGGAATAACTAAATAATTAAAGCCGTTGCAGACAAGAAGGCGACTTAAAGCTAAAACAAGTGGTTTGGAAACGTTACTGGGAGCAATCAAAAAGAAAAATAGGGCACTTATTGCTTTCATTATGAGTAACCTGCAAAAATAGTGCACGTTTAGGGTATTCAGTATTATCTCAGATATGTAAATTCAAGTAACAACTGTAGTTGTTCGTGTAGATAAGGTGAAATACATTGTAAGGGTACGTTCTTAAAAGGCAACAATCTCGAGTATATGTGCTTACAGAGATGAAGGTGATATTGCTCTAAGAATATATAATGGGAGAGCTGGAGAACGAAGTATTCTGAAAACCGTTAGATGAGATCGAACAAACAATGTGCTTATATAATATCGCTTGATCGGTAAATCCAGCTAATTACACAAACATTGATTCTGGACCACTTTAACACATCTGATTTTTATCCAAAAAATTGAAAGTTGTTTTGGAATGGCGCATTTCCAGATTTGGAATAAATGTCCGACAGATCCGACAAAAGCTTGAAAATTACTATATTTGTCTCTTTTATGACATCCATCGACAGTCAGCCAGTCCTAACAACCTTCCAGAGTTTCAAGTTTGTGGGCGGAAAATGATCAAATTTAATTCCAGAATAAACCCATGCATTCCGCACTAAAAAGCCGCCATCGCTTGCCTAAATCAAAAAGTTCTATCATAAGCAAGAAATTTCTCAACTGACCTAGTACACGTAGTAAAACAGACGTGCCTTATTTCGATCGTTCTTTAGTTTCATTCAAGATTCCTTGAATTCAAGGGCTTAGTATTGTTGTTTTGATTATTATTTACCCTTTCATAGTGTTTTGTCCTTGAATCGAAGAAATCTTGAACGAAACATTTTCACATTTAAGCGTAAGAGGGTAATATTGTATCCATGTATCCTGCGTTTGTTCTCCTTAGACAGATCATTTCTACCTTACTGTCGGATCTAATACGTTTCTTATATAATGTGCCGACATGAAATATGCATTAAATCATTCGGAAAGGTATGACGTACGTCCACCCGATTCATCTCACTTTCAGGAGGAATATACACTTCCGAGCTCGAGTCTATAAAACATATTAGCCTATTTCCTCGTGTCTAGAGAAACTAACGTCCTACTTACGACACGGCCATTACCCCCCGTCTGCAAGGCTTTCAACCCCACCCATCCCTTAACAAAACAGGCTGAAAGATAGGATGAACGAAAGTAAAGGTAAAGAGAACAAAATTAGCCTGAGTGGTTGGTTTAGGTTTGTTTACGTTAACAGGCTGCTTCAGGTAAAGTTGCCACCGAACTGATGGAAATTTCAGGAAAACAAATATTTTACAACGTGAATCTATTAAAGATGTTTGAAAAATAGTGTTTTTACTAGAACATTTTATCTCTTGGATTTATCATATTATGAGTTTATAACTTCTACAAAATGCATTACTAGAATCGTTATTTAAACATTCAAAAAGGACAAAACCTAAAAACGAAGCCCGCATTATAATAATGGGGATACTCATTATTGAAGTTTTAATACTTTACTACTAACGTTAATCGAGTAAGTCGAGAGGTAGGAAGAACACGGGCATATAATAGTGCCCTTGAGAGACTGCGAATCCATTCCAATCCATTTCATTGAAGAAGATTGGTGAAACAAAAACGATAGTGTATAGGAAAATACGATTATTTTACCTAACTAAATGTCATTTTACAGAGCTTTTCAAATTTATTTTTTAACTTCCATTTGCTTCAGCGAGATATCGATAAAATAAAGAAGTGCCCGTACGTACATTACGTATAGGTAAATGTGCGAAAGTTCTTCAAGTAAATGATAATTTCAATTTTGATCCAGTAAAATAATAAATATTCCCTACATACTGAAACTACTTACGCCTATTTCGTTTCTTTCTAGTGCTCATTTAAGTACCACATTTTATTCCACCGTATATTAGGGAACACATGCACATTAATAACGCTGCCCCAGCAATATGTAACGGTCTCCCTTTAGTACGACTGTAAACACGACGTACGAACATAATAACTCTTCCATCCGTCCACACTACAATAACTCTTGGATCAAAACCCAGAGAACATTTATACCTTATCCCATGACGTAAACTAAGAGGTCTATTCGTTTCCGCCAAGATAACTGACATTCATTTCAGCGACATATTATTTGCCCGGAGACAGATGATAATAAGAACTTGGTGATAAATCGCTAGACCAGTTTTAACGAAGAAACGGATAAAATTGGCTGGTCTATAAATTGTAGGTTTTCTTTTGTCAGACGAGCAGATAATTTCAAGGAAAATGTGTGCAAAAGTTTTATTGTTACAGAAGGTATTAAATTGATATTCTAACGGAGAAGATCAAGATGGTTTTAAACATAAGTCTTGTAGTGAAGGCCTACATATTAACAAAGGGAAGGAAGTAGCCAGTATAAATCTTGCGAGTAGAATGTCTTAGAATAATGTAAGTGTGAATGTGCAAATATCATTTACATGAATTATCAAATTAATAACATTTGTACCTTCCTGACAAAAAGTTATAAAATGAAACTGTTAAAGTGATAAAAGTACCTCACATCTTAGTGATTACTGAAACGTTAAATAAAATATGTATGTGTATAATAATGAGTGTAGATAGCTATATAGCATTGGTCTTAGTATTGAGGCACCAATATCGACCAGCACAGGTTAAAACCAAAGTAGGATAAATTGTTGAGACTAATTACTCTGGGAATTTTCTTTCAATTGGTCATATACCTACTAAAATAAAAATAGAATACAATCGTGTTCGAGTCTACCCACTCAGTCACCTAACTGATTTTCAGTGGGGTACAATAAATTTAAAGACAACCAAGGAAACCCTGTAGGATCCGACACCATCTATGAGCGAGCAATGACCAACTAGATACCGGTATATTTAAGTAGGAAACACCGATCTGTACATACTACATACTAGCAAACTATAATATATAAACTATGCCCAACAAGTTAGTGAGGTATTATATCTGTGGCACACACGCAACACACGGATAGCTCGACACTATAATTTATATGAAAACCTTCCAACACCCTCATTATAAAAACGTTATTAAAAAATAATCAGTTTTCGTTAATTAAAACCGTAATTACTCGTCCACTGATTCCATCACCCTCCGTCATAATCCTGCGGGGGAACGGAGAAGTGTTACTTCCGCAATCACTTTTATTTATCAACCCCCTTAACCATGTTGATAGAAAGAAGAGAGGGAAGGGCGCGCATCGGATTCTTCGAGAGGACGCCGGTATCGAATCACCGCCTGCATTATTAATGTAGGCAAAAGAAAAGAGCATCGCCCCCTTTGACCCTTGTCTGTCGCACCCCCGCAATCCACTCGAGGCTGTGATTTCTCCCTCATCCCCTAATGGCGACGCGGGACAATCGTTATTATACTCTCTATCGGAAGTCGGAGGGGCTGCGGCCTAGGAGAGATGGACAATGAAGAGGTAACCATACACGCCGGACAAAGGGAACCGTGGGATTAGCGAAACACTCAGTGCCCGTGTTGCACTTTCTAGAGATAACAACACTGTCTGATGAAGGGAACAAAGATACTCGAAATAAATCGACTATCTTCAACTACCATTTCTCTATAGCGCAATCTCACAATTTAAACAACGGCAAACACATATAGGTTGCACACGTTTAAAAAACATTTTCAACGAAGAAAATGTAAACTCAAAATTGCATAAGTTTGATAGCTGTCATTAGCTATGCTAAAATAATTTAACTAGGGAATAATTATAAACTGCAACGAAATTATTGAGTCCTGTGTAGAGCGTAGGTCTACGGTTATAATAATTAACAGTGAACACTCACGCAATGTAAACAAACTGTTTGAACCGCGTCAATATCACTGCTCGTTTGATATTAATCCCTTTCTAATTATCAGAATTAATTAAATCCGAACAAACCTCTAAATACCACGAACATTGAATTCCGAGTCAGGTAATACACTTGCTGAAGTGTCGGTTACATAACTGTGGGCGGAATATACCGGGACAAATAAGAACAGTTTCCCTTGTAGTCGAACAATCCATGTACACGCGTAATAATCAAATAGCGAGGAATCTTATAACCATGCACAAAGCCAGGCAGGCGCTCAACTGTTTGGACGCTGAGGTTGGTTTCGGAAGGCGATTCAACCTCCGCGTAGCTGTGCGCATGGTAATCATACACATACACTCCTGTCAAAGACAATAGGGAATGTTCATTGACTTTATATTATAACTTCATTAGGGGTATCACTATGAATACGTTAATAATATATTTTTATTATTAAGATAAGATTTTCATTTATAAAAGTAAGTAAGTTGCATCACTAATAATGGCGGGAAAAACACGGCACAAATAAGATAATGCCTAACAGTGATATTAACTGTGTAATCTAGAAGGTGGTAGTTATTCATTGATCCAAATACATTAAAACAGCTTTGCGCATTGGTTATCAAAGCTATGTACCCAAATCTTGACGCCACGTGCTGTTTGCGCGGGAAATAAAATACTACAAACTTTGTGCCTCAATTGAATTTAAAATATTTACTTTGAATTGGTTTTAATTTAAAGTAATTGTGATTTAAGTGGTTTTCTTTTCATTTCTCACACCCTCGTCAATATTTGGACTTAGCGACATTCCCTATTCTAACACGAATCGAAATTGTACGGAATCTTATGCGCATGGGATGTGTGAACCTTAAAACAATATGTTGCTATTTCTCGAGTTGATTTTAAACTACTGATGTTCTTTTGAGACGGAGCGCATGCAATCTGCCGCAGGATTATCGGTGAAAATCCATCCACGTAATAGGAAACAATTTATGTGTATATTGCCGCAGAAATCGGGAGTGACCTTTGATTCTACTATTAATGTTCCATTATTGTGGCAAGATTAAGGAAGCAATATAGAGTAATTACAAATGAAAAACCAGACTCAAGAACAAATCGAAAGTAAAGAATTTAAGTAAAGAATTTAAATAAAATGCTGGCAGAAACGAGGAAAGTGATGTTCACACTTGCGCTTTCTGAGTATAGCGCAAGTGTGACGGCCACTGAGGGTCGTTATAATAGTATTTTGCTACTTTATGACAGGATAAAAACGCAATGGATGCAATGAATGGCTGAATTATTAAGTGTATTCGACAGTCAAATATACGTAGTTATTATTAGTTATTTTAAAGCAAGACTTTTGCTCTGGTGGAAATATTTCTACACGTTAACGCCGAGAAAACAACGAGTAAAAATAGAAATGAAATTTATAGCTTAACTTTGTAAGAGAAATGATTCAAAGGGAAGCGAAAATAAACTAAATATGTCCAGTTAAATACAAAATGACAAGAAAGAAAATATTGAAAGTTTTAACGAGATGAAGGATTGCCTGCATTTTATCAATCAAGTTATCGTAGAGAAAAATAAACAAGAGCTGGAAAAAGGAAAAAGCGTTGCCGCAAAATAACGATATCATACCAAAGACGATTTACAACAAATGTGGAGAAAAACGTTGTGGAACGATATAAAACGAACTTAATCTTGAAGAAAGAGAATTCGAATCCGACAAAAAATATATCAAACGTTCCGGAAATTAGAGACAAAAGAGGAATTCCTCGATCTTAAAAGAGGAAGCATTTGAGCTACGATTGAGATTGACGACAAACCGTTTCGACGGTCGACGCCGTAGAAAAGAACGATTTTTCAAAAAGTTTAATTTACGAACGTCCTAGGATCAAGCGCCCCCCCCCCCCATCTCCGGCCCGGGTAATTCGTTTACACGGACACTCTCAAAAGTCAACAGAGAGAATCGAATGAAAAATGAACTGAAGCCACACCATGGTCTCATAAGGTACCTGGTACAGTCCTTGCGAATAACATGCCAACCTTTTGCCACTAAAATGAATTAAAAACTTGCATTTAAAAAAATGAATTAAAAAATGAATAAATAAATAAACTAGGAAACGCTCAGTTGGACGCGTTGATAAGCGAGCACGTGCTATAGCTAGACCCACATTGCACATTTTTTTAAATTTTAAAATTTGCGACGTTCGCTGTCCACAGGGCCATGTTTCCAATATTATTTATTATTGCCAAGGTATTTAGGTAAACCGTGTGTAAACCTTTACTTTGTGAACAAAATCCACCGCCATCTAGAGGACCTTGACTCCTTGGGAAAACTATTTGTTGACAAATAATAGACTGCTTCCTCGAAAGTATTTTGATTACTTCTAGGTGGCAGTGCATTAGAAACTTCGCGCGTCTTTTCGTTGCCATGGCAACGTTACTTTTGTCATAATGTAATTTCCATCTACACTACTTATCGGATCAAAATAAAATTAACATATTCGTGACCCGGACGGACATTCTAAATGATTTGGCTATCTCAGATTTTGTCCCCGTTAAGTTTTAGAAAAAAAACTTTCGATTAACTTTAATGTAAAATTTTTAACTTTTTGAAAAGATTTTGCCACAAAACTAATGGCATTCAATCGAGAACGAAGCTTGCGGATGGTCAAAATTTCAACTCGATCCGAGCCTCCGTTCGAACGTTATCGCGAGACATACAAACAAACAAAAAAAAAAAAAACAAACAAAAAAAAACAAACAAACAAAAAAAAAAAAACAAAACCAGTGACTAATTTTTCCGGCAGAGTCAAATGGAAACGCTCGCTTCGCTCGCTTAATAAACAAATAAATAAATAAATAAACAAATAAATAAAATAAGTAAATAAACAGATTAATGAATTTAGAAAAATATCAACAAGTAAATAAATAAATTAGTAATTAGTAATGTATGCCAACTCTACATACATAATCACACACAGTCACATAACTAACCTTTAATTTAAAGCTAATCGATAATGATGGTATTAAGTTTTTATGGTGTGCGTCTCTATTATTGCAATATTACTATTCGAGACGATGATTGGTGATAGATGGGGGTGAAGGTCAATTACAAAACCCCATGCCTTATGCGGGATTCAAACCCGCGACCTCCTAGTGTTTTACGGTTCGTACACGTAACACGATCGACCACAAGCACATCAAGGGTTATAAGGTAGGTCGGAGTAATAAGGACACCCGACTTATAAGGCCACTCGCCTGTATCTTCGTTGCTAGTGAATATTTTTTGACGTTTCCCACTTCTAGAGTGTTTAGCTACTCCATCTGACCACAACGGTGAAAACCACATGCAATTACGACCGGTAGAATAGTTTTGACAGCGGGTTTGTTTGTCATCCGCGTTTCTCAGGCGGTGTTTTATAATTGAAACGGAAGGTAAGAAAAAAATCTTTTTACGTACATGAATAGTGATAGATATTAAATATATACTTCATATTGAAGCTTTGTTATTCTAGTATATGATAGAAGGAAAAAAATCTATTTAATACATTTTGAATTGAAATATGACTAGGATTATCACAAACGTGCTGTTTTGGTAAAACAATGAAGATCAACATTACTGTCGACTTACTTGAAAGCTTATTGTTGGAGTAAACCCTAGGCTACCTTTATGCCCGTTGTTGTCAGAGTAGTCAGAAAAATTGTCCTAATAAAATTATCCTTTTTTTTTTTTTTTAAATTATTCATGAATCCCTAAATTTACTTCCTTTTGAGTATGTGATGGCATTGACAACATGCCCAAAGTAAATTAAATATGTCTAATACCATAGGCAATAATAACAAAGCTACAAATATGTTGGATTTTATATCATTGTAAACCTTTAAAATATATAATTGCCTTATTATCAACACATGCTTTTAATAAGGCCACTTTACTTTTAATTAGTTTTAGACAATATCCTAGTTACTAAAATATGTTGTTTTGTTTATTGTATAACCAATGCCTTTAATATTATTTCCTGAAATTTTTTAGCCTCTACCTCTTACCACTTAAATTTTATCAAATAAAATTCCTTAGGGTGGCCTTAATACTCCGATTTACCATAGTTGTATCCACTACCCAGCCCTTGATTTACTTCTGGTCGAGGGTATACATGTGCCCCAATCGAGACGCCAGAGTCAACCAGGTTAATTCGAAACAACTGTATAGATTTGATTGTATGCTGGACGGCTACAAAGTTCTCAATTACCCAAGTATTGATACATGTAGTCCTCATTAGCAGTTTAAAACAAAACTTAAGTGTGAACCAGGAATCAAACCTTAACCCTTCTAAGTCAATCACCAATTAAGGTTGTGAATTTGCTCAACACAAATTATAACTAAACTAATTGTGATATAGATTCTACACTTCATTCGATTTAAATACATTTCTACCAGAAAAACTCACCGTGAAGTTATAAATGGTGAAGGTTCTTGACAAGCTCCAAACCAGATAAGGGGCACAATTAAAACTTTAGACACATGGTAAATTAATTAGCGTTCCTGTAAACTTTTAATACTGTCGTATTTTTAAATTTAATGCTTACGTAAACTCTTTCAAATGTCAGTGTGGGATTCCTAAATAATTGAATTCAAAGTGTCAACTTTTTGCATCTAGATGGAGATGCAAACTGCGGTTAGGATGAATTCAGTTTAAAATTCATTGCTGGGATTGTCATACAAGAATACTGTACAAAGCCAACGAGCATTTGACATGTTTTACATTTCGCCAAATTAAACCAGTATTTTGTTATTTACGTTAAACGTTCCATAATCAGACTCAGCAATTTTGCAGTACACGTAGGCCTACTTCCCACTCTAACTCTTTCCCTACATATGTATGTCTGTACGGTATACACTATATAAAGCATCCACAATACAGACGAGGTTTTATGCTCAAAAGTTATGTGCACTTACAATTTTTATAGGGTATACATACAAAATGAACTTTCTGCCGAGAAGGTTGCACAAGATATTACACTGATAAAATAAGAACACATATTTCATACTTTTTAGCGCGCAAAGTTTCGCCGCAGCAAGTAAAACTTTGTTGATATATGGCCTGGTATCGATACACACAGTGTTTTAAGTGATTGCGTTAGTCCCGCGTAGCACGGTAAATCACGTCCCGCACAGAGTCCCTCAGCTCTTGAAGACGCAGACAATCCTCTTAAGAACCACGTGACGTCGTGATAAAGTGCGCAGATAGTGGGGGAAGCCTACCGACAATATTTAAACCACGTACGCAATTAAATGTTTATCTCAAAGACGCTGTGTAACACAAAAGTGATTAAAGACAGTAGGGCCTAATGTGGTTTTAGTGGAACAATGTTAGCCTACACTGAACGGAAAAAGATACAAGTGATTTATAATAATATTTCTTAGTGTAGGTCTGTCCGTTCGTTGGACCTGCTCAAACTACTCAGATCTGCTCTCATAACGAAATAGCCGTTCGTTTCACGAGATCACTTTCTCGAATTGCGTTTTTTGGACTCGAGCAACTTGATCTCGAGCAGAAAGATCATGATTTTCCGGCTCGGACTTTTTCGGAGGAGTAAGCTAGAGCAAGTTCGATTTAATAGCGAATTACGCGTTATTTGAATAAAAATGGCTTCCCCATTTGCTGGAAGTGTCAATAAAAATTTGCCAATAAATGACAACGACATTTTTCTTTTTTAGAGTAGAGTAGAGTAGACTTTCGCCCCAAGAAGCGTTTTTTTGGAAACACGAGAGTAGTGTGATCTAACTTGCTCGAGATATTTTCAGCCTACTTTTATGTGTTCTGAGAGACGATTCGAGTAACTCCGAGTAACGACCAGCGAACAGACCATTTAATTATTTAACTTTCCTCTATATCGATTATATATCATTTGAATCGAACAATCCCATATTACTGCATAAAAGACGCATATTTCAAACTAATCTAATAATAATATTGTGTATTTTTATGTATTCAGTTAGCTACATGGACGGAAAGCAATATTGTTTCTCAGTTATCAATAGGGGTGGGCGAGAACCCGAAATTTCGAGTATTTGGTGAACGGTTGGAACTCGAGAATGTTAAATCAATATTTTTGGTGGAGGTGCCGGGTAGCCTAAAGTAAATTTGTCCCGACTGTTATACATGGTAGCATGGTAATTGTGACGGAACGTAAGTATCGTTATGCACTTTTGGAGATACCTTATCAAACTTTTTATCGTTTTTACTAGGCATAGCCTTTTGATACATATCATTTTTGGGAAATGATGAACTTTTATTGACACGTCACAAATAATTAAATGTTGATATATCGAATATCGATATTGAAACATTCGTGACATCGATAATTTAATGATAATTATGTCATAGTCCAACCAATATAGTTCATAAGTACTAGATAGAAATTACACCCCGTCTTCTCTTTTAGAACCTACACTCAGATTAGCACCAACCAATCAAATTAATATTGTATATAATATTGTAATAGTCGAAGAGCAATAGTGAAATAAAGTAACGAAATACTGCCTCGTCTACAAATCACCAATCTTGAAGGTATTGATGACGTAGACGCCAACGGCTTTGCATTAAAATCTCCAATTAAAAATCAGTTTTGACTGAGTGGGTAGACTCTTTTCGTCCCAATCCATTCCATCCTTTTCACATTCATTTATAAAAAAAGACTTCCACAAGAAATAAAAAAAATCCAAATCATTTAGTTTGTTTGACTTCAAAGAGTACTTATAGTAAAGATCCTTTTTTTCCTTAATTAATTCCTAAACCATTTCAATTGTATTCTGTAACGTACGTTTTTATTCAAATAATTTGTTTGTTTTTGTATTGTAGTTTATATTTTGTTGGTTCCTATGATTGGTTCCATATCGGCATACACGTCAATGAATTGTAAAAAAAAAAATATATTAATTTTAAAGTGCCTCATCGTAAATGTTTTAACCCCATTAGTTACAGCGACGGAACCGGTTTGTCGTAGAGCTCGTTAGCCAGGGAGAAGTGTCGCATCCATCCAGGTTTCCACTTTACACTGCAGACTGCGCCAGATGCCTTGACCCATTTGCAAATTTTAAATTGATTTACGCTACAATTTTTCCTCGCATTCTTAATGAAACTCGCTTCATATTTCTTCCTGAATAATGCATCTTAAATAACCACCTCGCAGTGGCATTAACAGTTTTTGCATGCTAAGAGCTACTTAATACCCTTCGTCCTAAACTACTGGTTCGCAGAGTTAATGTACTGTTCGGCTCTTGCGGCAGTTCAGAATAATTCCCATGATTAACATGTTAACAAGGGCGCCTCGCATTTATAAAGGGCTATACTAAAAGGCAAAGGTTACAGAGTTCAGAACTGCCACAATGCGAAACTCTTAAGTTACTAGCAAGGGAAAATCAGTCTTGAATGAAGAATGTATGGGTTTATTCTGGATCACTTTGTACCTACAATTTTTTACCCAATAAATTTGAAACGTAAATATGTTTAGAATGGATGTGCGACTGGCAGAGTAAATTTTCATAATATTGCTAAGTATTTTAGTAACCGACCGAAAATATGACAAAAGGAGACAATTTGTAGTTATAGTGGTGTACGAGAACTAAAATTTCGTGTTAAGTATTTGCTAGTTGCTACTCGAAATACGAGTTTAAAAAAATATACACATTTTGGTGGAGGTGCCGGGTCATTAAACGCGAGTGTGAAAACGTAAAAATCGTTTGCAATTTTGGCACTACATTACAAAACCATTTAACCTTTATAGTAGACCTAGTCTTTTGATACGATTGTCATATTTTTGGAAACTTTGATTTTATTTTGTCACAAAT
Source organism: Sweltsa coloradensis (assembly GCA_024449915.1). Lineage (NCBI taxonomy): Eukaryota > Metazoa > Arthropoda > Insecta > Plecoptera > Chloroperlidae > Sweltsa > Sweltsa coloradensis. The sequence goes on from JAMZAV010000735.1 coordinate 260,358, forward strand.
AATAAATCGGCATCACCATGTTCATGAAAAACTAATAATATTTTAATGATATGTCATAGCGTAGCCATAACAACGTTCGTACTTGATAATTAAAAAGACAACATTTTAAAATTAATAAGGCCCTGCACACTATCCACTGTTCCCTTTTGGAGTCATCATTCAATTAATATCATAAACATTGTAAGTGTAATCTATGAGTAGGCCTAATACCGGTAGTGAAATAAAAAATACGAAGTATTCGGACTCGAATTAAACTCGATACTAGAGTTATTTTTAGGCTCGGACTCGACTCGATTTTATAATCTTTACTCGCACACCCTTAGTAGTTATTTATCAAGCTTATGCAGAAGATTTTATCATAATATTGTTAGACTGAGCAAAGCACGTATCCTTAAAACAACCTCTAGTTTTAAATCAAACAAATGTATATACAAACCTTAAAGTAGAAAATTATGCTTAATAATGTATTCAGAATACTGTTTTGAGGTTCACTTTTCAATTTGCCATCCGCGGTGGCACATACGATTGGAGCGCAAGTCCGAAGTGAATATGGCACTAGGGGGACGTAGGTTCAAATCCCGCAGAAGGCATTAGTTTTTGTTGTTTTTTTCCGTCATCTATCGCCACTCATCGTCTCAAATAGCAATAGGGCAATAAAAGAGACACTAAGCAACAAAAATCAAAATTAAATCAAATCACGTTTCAATGAATTATTAATTTTAGTGCATAAATTACGATACGTTGAGTAAACATATACACAATGTTTGTTAGCTATAGGGAGGGCTGTTATATTCTGGATGTAACGAACCGTGCTGCCTCCCGTGAGGTCCAGGATATCGTGTTCCCGAGGACGATACAAGGGAAGACCGCGCCATAGATTCCTGTCGAGTTAGGTTTAGAGGCAAGCAAGCGCTCGATGTAGGTCTCCAAACTCGATTACGAAGTTAAGTAGAAAACTGTGGCTGAATACCCCGAGAGAATAGCAAAGCAGAGAGCACGAGACGAGACGGCCACCGCCTTCTTGAGACAGACAGACAGACGGAACTGTCTAAGTCTAGGAAGGCGGTGAAGACGCATAATACAGGAAAGAGGGCTGTAAAACGGGAGACAACTAACAACAGCGATCCTGGCGGCATTGGAGTTACATTACCACGGCCATCTGGACGCCAAAACAATTAAAATACATTAAAGAAGGCGTTAAATCGGGAGACAAGTGACTGCTTTGCTCTAAACAAAACATAAACATGTCATTATTGTATTATTATCTTGACAGACATGCTCAAAGGTACTCGTATTATCACTAGCCTACGTATTTGTATTGATTGTTCTTGTGTATTTAATATTTTTGTATTGGTTACTGAAGAACTAGATATCAATACATGTTTTTAAATGTGTATACAAAGTATTACTAATCTAGTTCCTGGCACACTTTAATATTAGTAATAGGCCTAACCCTAAAATGAATAAAGGATGATCATAATATTTGTTTTCACCATAGCTACACTTGCAATAAAGATGCAATATAATATGTTAATCTTATTTTTGTTGCTATGCACTGAAGCATAAAATTAAAAGGAATGACAACCCTCCCCATGCCTTACTATACGGTTTTAATGCTTGTAGTGGCAGTATACATGATATGCACACCAAGTTGTGTGTCTATCCACGCGACCGTCTGTGGTTAAGCATGCCTGAACCCGGGGAGTCGAATAGGCCCAGAGCTTACCTCTTATGCTCATCGTACAAGGCAAAGAAGAGGACGTCGTCTGCCCTCGAGAAATTTTCCCCTTCCCTTTGACTACCTCACCGACGACGACGACGACGACAATGACAAGACGGACGATGACGCAGGCGAAAACGATCACGACGTGGGGCAAACCCCCAACAACCCCTCCCCGTGCCAGCCCCGCGGCCTGATTTCGTCACAACCCACCGGCCCCTACCGTGCCAACCTTCCCCCTGTCTGTCGCTCAATAGCACAGGCCTACCCTCACCGTGTACCACCGCGTTTCCCCTTTCGCCCCAATCTTAAAAAAAAAAAATAACCGTAGGGCACTAATAATCCTTTGTGTTGTGATTACTCCTCTCAGGTGCAAGAAGTGGCGACTAAAATAGTCTGAGTTTAAGAGTTTTCGATAGTAATATTATGTATTAAGCCTGCCCAGGGGCATCTTGCCCTTGTTTTGTCGTGTAACGTAATTGTCCAATTGAAAAATTACACTCAAACCCGACCCGGTAAAATAATCTATGCGCTAACTCCAGTATTTGAATTTCGCGCCCAATGTAACGCCAATGCCGCCAGGGGCGCTGATCCAAATTGTCCTCCTCCCACAACAATGGAAACACAGCCATCTTTCCTGTATTAAACGTAGTGTAATATTACGGTATTTGTTTAAGCCTGGGTAGGGCACAAGCGGATCGACAAGTTTGGCATTAGAACGAATTATTATTATCACTTTATACCTCTAATTTTCACACAATAAATTTGAAACGTAAAGATGGTGTACGAGAACTAACATTTCGTGTTAAGTATTTGTTATAGTTACTACTCAAAATACGAGTATAACAAATATTATATAAATTTTGGTGGAGGTGCCGGGTCATTAAACGTGAATGTGAAAACGTAAAAATCGTTTTGCATCTTGGTGCTACTTTACAAAACATTAGCCTTTATAGTACACCTAGTCTTTTGAATTTTCATACAAATTTTCATATTTTTGTAAACTTTGAACTTATATTGTTATTTCGTCTCCTGAAAATGGTCACCACAGGGTAAACTGACGTGTTTTTCACAGCATGGGCATCTTTATTAAGAACAAAAAGGGTTGAATTTTAATTAGTGCTGGGCTATTCACTGCTTCAAAGAATTTGAATTAGATCATACAAATAATATAGCGTTAAAAGTTTAAGCTAAAACCACAAAATTAGGTTAAAGTTCAGTTCATGTGGTTAGTTGGTTGTGGTTAGAGCACTGATTCTAATGCAGAAGGTCCAGGGTTCGATTCACGCTATAGGTAGAAGTTTTTTAACTTCAGATGTGAGCTTAAGTCCATCAGTTCTTCGCTTAGGAATGTGTAAAACGGTGACTTTGGACCCGTCCAGTACCGAGATAAATTCTTAGGTTGTTCCGAATCAACCTTGTCGATTCTGTCGCTGTCCGCGGGTTGAATCATGTCCAGCTTGAATGATCAGTGTTTCCTTTACTTATGCCGGTCTTAAGTTAGTCATTGTTCACTCGTCGATCGTGTCGGCGCCTACAGGGTTGGCTTGGTCGGCTTTAAATTTAATTTAATGTCCCCCACTGAAAATCAGTTTTGGGACTGAGTGGGTAGTCTCTAAATACGAATTTATTGATATACTTTATGTAGTTAGGTAATTTCGCAATAAAACACCAAACTTCAACTAAACTGGGTGAAGGGAAAACAAAGGCCCCAACTCTCAAAGGCAGCGCTCTAGCTAGACCGCACCACTCCGTCACAGAACTCACATTTAATGGCACCGTTTAGATGGCCCTAAATACCACATCCCTTCATTAGAATTCCACAACCCCCTTATTATCGCATGTATGTCGCCACGTGACTTGGAGGCGAAGTGACCTCATTCCCCTATAGCCGGGACTGGGAAGATAGGAGTTATGAGGTGGCGTCTTGGACGGGGAAGATTAGGAAGGCTTTGCTGGAATCTACGAGGCTGTGGAGTTGTGTTGCGCGCTCTATACAGGAGGGTGGTTTTAAATTGAACCTTACGGGGCGTATCAACCGTGCGCCGTGACATAAAGGAACGCACCGGTGTCAAGTCAAGTAGGCAACGGCGTTGAAGTTTGTGGCGGGGCTCATAACTGCGATTGGTAATGACTTATTTTTTGATGAATAATAATATTTACATGGTTAGTTGTGTATGATGTTCAACCTCTTCCACGTGACTCCATATGTAATTGGAATTATTCACCCGTACAGTCTAAGTAGTAATTTCAGAAACACTTATGCTATACAAGATATAAAATGAAGTACACAAAAGTAGTAAATTAATATAACAGGAAATATATTAAAATGGTATGTTTTTAATATAATTTTATTTTTATATTGTTGAAATTGATAGTTGATAGGTATACTTGTACCACTGCATTATGTAAGCCTAGTTATGTAATTGTTTTCTGGTATTTGTTGTGTGTTTTTTGGTATGTCATTGCCAGAACCAAACACTAATACTACACTTTTATTACAACATAAGATAACCGTTTTCAATGTCCAATTATGTGTCACTTATGTTACGTATGATATTCGCACCTTGTATGCACATACCACTACCTCTCTAGAACTGCAAGACATAATTAATTGAGATAGTAATATAAAAGATAATTGTACGCAAACTGGACGATTTAGCTTAATCCTCGCTCATCTCTAATTACGCGATAATCTACTTAGTGCTTTAATTAGTTGGGGTAATTGAAATGAAAAAAAGAGGGAATGGCTACCGGAACTTATATATCCCTCCCTCGTAACATTCCGTGAAACTGTCCAGAGTACACAGGCAAAGCGCTACCCGCTTCCGTTTAATTAATTATTTAGACCTCCCTCGTTTCAACAGAGGAATTGTTCATGCAGAATTAACAGTGAGTTTAGTTCTATGACGTTGTTGCTTATTTTATTCGTTTTGGTGGAAAATGAAGAAGAAACTGGAGTGAAGTAAAGAGAGGGTTGGTTTTTATTATACTAAGGGGGCTTGTTTAGGGTTGAGAGATGACCTTGAACACAGTAGGGCGGGGTCTGGATTATTATCAAGTAAATTGCGATCTATCATTACGATATGTTGAAAATTAAATTGTTCGGGATGCTCATTTTGTTTGATTAAAATGTTGATGTTGAACTCTTCCACCAAAATCTCATTATCATTCGTTTCTACATAATTATAATTAGTTGATTGTAGCAACAGCGTTCCACAGACAAGCACACAACTCAGAGTGCACTAAAGCAAAACGTTTTGTTGCATTCCCGGGGATTTCATAACTAGTTATGATCCCAATTATTATTCATTGTGAATGAAGGTACAATAAATGTCAAAGTTCAAGAACCAACAGGGGTTGTTTTAAAACCCATTACAATGTTCGACTTCCATAATAGTTGGTTACAAGAGGCCTACTATTGTTTCACTTTGAAATGTTTGCCTTTATTGTGCATTTATATTATTTATTTTTGTTTACTGTCGTCATTTGTAAAACAGTTATATAACTGCATATAGGAATAGAAGTTCGAAACATACATAACTAACTAAAAAAATAAAAAGTCTTTGATAACGACGTATTCACAGATATATGCAGTATCACATAGTCGAACGTTCAGTGGGCCTCTAAATTTATAATAAATATACACTTTTCAAATGCCAAACGTAAAACTTAACATAGTTTAAGTAGAAAGAGACACGATAAAGCATCCTAATTAATGTATTGTTTTATATTTCAAATATCTATTTCACTCACTACAGATTCTTTAAAGTACGTAGCGGTAAGTACACAACAAGCAAGATATATAAATAAAGGTACACAACTGCACATTGTTGCGTTGAACAGCAAGACTCGTTAATTACATTTGAACGAGTCTCCAAGAGAAGTATTGTGTAGAACTCCCTTACCTCTAGCAAGGAGGAGAGAAACAATTGTCTAACTCGACACGGGGGTGCACTCAGACTAACAAAGCAATATTATACACTGTAAAGGTTACGCCGAGGAGTGTTGTTCTTTAGAAGTAAGGAAGATAACACTGATTACAATAATCTTGTTTTGTGTTCATACATGGATGGAATAACTGTTTTACTAGCAACAACAGCAAATTAACATTGTCAGGGATTCGAACCCACGTATTCGTTTCCTACATTGGAAACCTTAAAAAGTTTAAGCTCGTGTACATATTATTGATATTATGCTTACTAAAGCGATAAGAATCAGAACCTGACAAACGTTCGCAATGTTCTTGCATCCAGATATTTATGATAAATATTTTTAAATTTACGATTTGTTCATATTTAAAAAAAAAAACACAAAAAACAAAAGTAAACCAATCAAAAGACAAAACGCATGTGAAGAAAAGCACGCATAAGTCAATACTTGAGTGTGGGTATAATCCATTCGTAACATAAAGATATAATTTCTGAATTGTAGTAAATAATAACAATTACACCTACGGGAGTGTTTCCCGACCATCCAAATCGAGAAATAAAGATATAACATGTTACACATGAGTATTTAGTAAACAGTAAAACACCCAAGGGCAACAGAAGTTTACAACTCTTAGTTTCATTAAACAAGTATATACTCCCCGAGAGAGAAAACCTGCTACCAACCAGTCGGGATACATATGATTCTTCTCAGAGAAGTTTACGTATATCCCATTTCTAATACTGTGTTTGTGTTAGTAGCATAATAAACAAAACGCCAGGAGTGAGGTATCGAATATGGCCACACTCTTCCTGCCTATTTTTCTACCCACAATTACAAGCAAAAACTTGTAAATAAACATAAGAGTCGACCATAAGACACATATTGATTTTATTATTCATCGAACACGGTATAATGCGTACTGATCACCATGTCTCACATCGTATTGCTTCCTCTTTCCTCATCGTTCCCCTAAAAATAACAAAAATAAAAACCTTTAAGCTTCAATTCACAGATATTGACACAAGGATGCATGGCTTCTCTCCTCGCGAGCGACAAGGGTATTGGTTTAGGTAGGCCTAGGCTAGGACACTCGCGTAGCGTCGCGCGGGCTGGGGCTACACCACGCAGTCGCAAGCGTCCAAATAACAGATTCCCCCAAGGCATTTAATTTCGATGCGATTCCTTGTTCCGTGTGGGGGGGGGGGGGGTCGTAAGAAACCTCCAGAGACGAACCGACAGTCGGGGACGATTACACCTCGGTGATGGGTCGTATATTGGAAACTGCTTGAGGAAAGCTTAAGTGAAACATCGAGAGCTTGCCGCATAGTCCTCGGCAATAGGGAACGCGGCACAGTACTCAATAGGGGTGATAACTATCTAAAATAAAGACATATTCACAATAACATCAGGGATGTATTTCAAATAATAAAAGTACAACATATAACTTCCTTCTTTTACTTTTCAACGCTTTTACTCTGAACTACCTATGAAGGAAGTTTCATTATGTAAAGAAACTATTTTCATCATACATGGCTTAAACCATTTCCTGAAATTCTAATGCAACTAATTCTCTTTCAAAGTATACATAAAAAAAATGAACTGTATAACATTATCGTTAAAAATACAAATCATTGGACATTTAACTGTTAAAGAATTTTTTTTTTTTATTAAAATGAAGTAAAAATATTTCTTTAACAGTGAAAAGTCCAATGATTTGTGTGCTTATAGGTAAATGTTTATGTAAAAGACGCAATTGAAATTGAATTAAGATTAACTCTAAAACTGAGCAAACTAATAGATAAATGTATGACTAAAATGTTAGATGGGCCTAGTAGTGTAGTGTTTTGAATTTATTTACTGTTTTTAATGTATTCACGTGTAAAGGCGTACCTTTATTTAATAACTAAAAGTGTATTTAAATATTGCCGGTGTAAATAAACTCCATGTGCCCTATAAAATCTGATGGTTAACGAAACAAGTGTTTTTCCTCGGAAATGGTAACACAGAATACGAAACCTAATTCATGCATATATTATATTTCCAGCTGGAAAGCCGTCTCCCCTGTCTTGCCTGCCGGAGGTTATAAGTAAATAAACGAGTTGATCTATTCACGCGTAGGGCGCAGAAACACGGTAGGAATGGAAAACTGCCAGATTGCGACGTCTTAATGTGAGAAGTAATAATAAACTCGGTCGTGTAAATTGAAGCGTTTACACTTGGTACAGACGTGATATTAAACATCAAACGCGCGTTGCAACAACAAGGATTCTCCTGCGCTCGTATCCAATCTGTTCTTGGCCGCCTCGAGCTGTAGAGTATCAGATTCAGTGCTGGCTGGGCTTACGCCGGCGCTCGAGAGAGAGAGCGAGCGCCTCTCGAGCGCAGAGTCACACCGGCAAAAAGACTCGAGGAATAAAGCCACTCCAAGCGTCTTAATTAGAAATTAAGATAATTTTATACATTTTGTTTCTAATTGTTTCCATTCCGATGAGTTGTGCGTTTTGGAGACCATGTCAACATATTATTTTGCATAAGTTCACCCCCCCGGTTGATAAGTTGATTGTTATTTATCCTATACAGTTTTTTTTCCTCAAAAATGTCAATTTGTGGTCGATGCTATATTTCGTGTAACCAGACGGGACCAAAGTATGAAAAACAAATCATGTACGCAAAGACACGAACAATGAAGGAACTTCAATTGTCTAAATAAGTGTCTTAATTTTATGTCGAAAATTTAGAGAGTTAAAAACAGAAATGGTGTGCGATTTGGATGTATGCACTTACACGCACCATTTTCCCTAAAATACAATTGTTGTTTCATTGCAAGAAGTTAACGTAGACTCAGTAATGGTAAATATTACAAACACATCGGTTATAACTGATTTAAAGTAGGTTAGTTGACATGTTTAGCCCTACTGTCAAGTATAGGGCTACGTAGCTCGACGACAACTTTTACTAACATGCATTTAAAATAGTTGGAGCAGACTATATTGTTTTGGCGTCTATCAGATATTCATCAATACAAATAAATATTGGTTTAATGTTTACTCACAAAGTTACTTACAACATTCTAGAGCAGAATTTCAGTAGAATACACAATAATGTGCCCGTTCCTTTGACGGCTCAGACGTTAACGTTTCACGCTTAGTTACAGTTCATGTCACGTTTGTAAGTTAATAGAAAACGCTTAAGTCCCGCCGCGTTGTTGGATGAGCGTAATTGGTGCATTGAGCTGCCATGTGTTATGCGGATTTACTGTTGTTCTGTGAAAAATCATTACTAAGTTGAAGATATTTTTAAAATTAAATTAATTTAATAAAAATTTAATTTAATTTAATAAAAAATTAACTTAAATTTTTTTTTTATGATTCGTAATTTTAAAAAGGAAAAAATCGTAATATTGAAATTTTCATAGAAATAATTATTCGATTGCGCACAATTTTTACACGAATATATTAATTCATAATATTAAGGTTCTGTAAAAAAATCATTACAATCGGATAAGCATGTAGTGTGTTATAAGCTGGAGAAATTGAAAAATTGAAAAAAGTCGTAAAAATTGCGATTTTCGTAAAAAATATTTTTTTGATAACGCTCAAATTTTACACGAATATATCAATTCATAAAATAAAGGTTCTGTGAAAAAATCATTACAATCGGACAAAGCATGTAGGTGTTGTAAGTCGAAGAAATTGTTAAAAATCGAAAAAATCGTAAAATTGCGATTTTCACGATAAAATTTTTTTCGATTGTGCTCAAAAACGTGGCAGTTCTAAGTTCAGAGATTTCGAAGACCTCCATAAAATTTCATCGCAATCGGAGTATCGGTTTAGCCGGAATCGTGTTAACAAACAGACAAAAATACAAAAAAAAGAAAAAAAGAAAAAAAACATTCCGGATTTTTTTCTCCAGTGTAGTGAAATGGAATCTTCGCTTCGCTCGCTACGCTCGCTACGCTCATCCAAAAAACCCATCCCTTGATCATAAATCAAACCTTGAAGCCTATGTTGTGGAAGATGGAATAAACAGACTTGACTAAGCAACAAGATAGACCAAGACTTCACAAAGACAACAAAACGAACACCGAAATGGGTCCACACTGCGGGAGCTCTTAAAATTTCAGATCAAGATAACTAAAAACAAAATGCAACAACAAACTAAAACACTTCTGGAGGTAATCTGATGATTTTAGTTACACCTATTTAAACACAGTTGGCGCAATACGACTACGAATTCAAATGGAATTCAAGATACAAACACCAAATTAGTATTTAATTAAAATGCTTCTACCGCAATGGACTCGATGCTTCTACTCTAACTAACAGTAGGCCTAATGGTCGCGATAGCGTCAAATTGGTTTTAATGTTACATGTTAATGCCATTACACTAATGAAAGAGAAGGGGGATTCTGATGGTAATACTACCATTCACCTCCCTAGGATTCGAACCTCAGTTACTGCCGATAGCTTATTGAATATACATGGATGGCTTTCTCGCATTCTCTCGCATTCAAACTACGACCAAAAACACAATTTACAGCAAAAAGGGTTGTGATTTGATCGAAATAAATTTTAAACTAAGATCTATATTATTATATTATATTTAATCCAACAATATAGGGGCAAACAATATATTTAGGAAAAACTTCTCATACGAGACTCAAACTCATGTGTTGACAGCTTTGAATGCAGATAAACAATATTATAATAATACCAACACAAAATTTAATAATCATTCACAGTGGCCACCGCTACACACATGCAAATTTGATGCCGGACGAGGAAGTCATTCAATACTAATGAGTGCTCGTTTTAACATTATTCTGGGCCATAACATTAATTGTAAATAGAATTTTCATAGAAAATTGTATATGTAATTTATTCATTAAGTATGTATAAAATAAATAAGTGTATTTAATGTTAATATTTTTGAAATATGATGTGTGAGTGTGTTCTAAATATTACAGCTTACGTAACGCAGATCTGATGACCAAGGACGCACTGTCGTCTGGTATACTTACCTGGAAAAAGAGAACAAAGAAGTTAGTAACAAATAATGAGCACTAAAAGAAACTGATAAAGAAACAACACAGAAACACAACTGGAATTAATTAGAAAAGTTTTTATCTTCGCACTTCATGCTTGTGTGATTTGACTAGCTGTTGTCAAAACTGAAAGATTATATGAAAGTGTAAGAGTTTTATCACTGAAAACTCCAATCTATCCCTCGCATTTCTTTTTGTTTTCTCCCTAGTTTTCTTAAACTGAGTACTCAACTCGCAAATCAGAAATTCAGCTTCAATGAACACTTTTTACAAAACGTTTTTCGTCTCGCTAACCAACTCAATTGACATTTCCAAGTCTCCGCAAAGACAGACGACTATTCTTACATTCAATTTCAATACAGCGTTGTTGTCGAAATGTCAACTCGGCGTGAAATATTACCAAGAGGGACGTGTAAAAGAGAAGACTATTTTCACTGTAGCTCCGGAGCCACTTTCAAATTCTCGCGTTTTCTGATCAAAAGAAAGAAAGAAACAAGAACGTTTGTATCGGTTTGTTTTGTTTGAAAGTTTCTTGCTAGCGCAGATCAAAAGTCTTCACCGAAACCTTTTCGCATCAGTTGGTGGGCCCCCTACAAGTTTATTATTACTACAAAGAACCGTCATTCTGTTTACATTTCACGTTCAATATTTGGTGAATTGAGATTATATCCAGGGCGGAATCAAACAATTTGAAGGAACAACGGAAGGAAGAGCTAGGGGAAGAAAGTAATAAAAGTTGCTAAGATAGGAAGAACAAGCAAGAGCGTATGTGACAAAGACAAACACTAAGTCATAGTCACCCTCTTAAGACAGGGGCGGGGGAAGGGGGGCATACACGTGTTCTTGTTGCCAGTGCGAGCTAGTCAACATATAGCGCGTTATCAGTGTGTGTGTATAGGCAAACACACTCAACGTTTAGGTGAAGAAAGTGAAGGGTAACGTGAAATGTTTGAACTAGGCTTAATAACTAAATTATATTTACTAAACATGTTTTTTAGTTTCGTGTCAAAGGGCAGCAGTGTATGTGTAAACCGTATAGAATATACGCACATAAGAAATACCATATTTTGTTAAACTAGGAAAACGCTTAAGTCCCGCCGCGTTGTTGGATGAGCGTAATTGGTGCATTTAGCTGCCATGTGTTATGCGGATTTTCTGTTGTTCTGTGAAAAAATCATTATTAAGTTGAAATTTTTTTTTAAAATTAAATTAAATTAAATGAAAAATTAACTTAAATTTTTAATTTTTTAATTAATTATTGTAATTTAAAAAAAGGAAAAAATCGTAATATTGAAATTTTCATAAGAAATAATTATTCGATTGCGCACAAATTTTACACAAATATATGAATTTATAAAATTAAGGTTCTGTGAAAAAATTATTACAATAGGTTAAAGCATGTAGGTGTTTACAAGTCGAAGAAAGTTTTTAAAAATCGAAAAAAATCGTAAAATTGCGTTTTTTATGAGAAAAAATTTCCCGATTGCGCTCAAAAACGTGGCAGTTCTAAGTTCAGAGATTTCATCGCAATCGGAGTATCGGTTTAGCCGGAATCGTGTTAACAGAGACAAAAATACAAAAAGAAAGAAAGAAAGAAAAGAAAGAAAGAAAGAAAGAAAGAAAGAAAAAAAAAACATTCCGGATTTTTTTCTCCAGTGTAGTGAAATGGAATCTTCGCTTCGCTCGCTACGCTCATCCAACAACCCGTTTCAGGTTTTCGTGATGTGTGAAACAGTGTGTGAACAGCCTAGGCAGTATAATAACACGATTTATGTTGGAGTTGATTGGTATTTCCGTGGCAAACATCGACTTACGGAAACTGTTTTCGATTACCGAAGTGATAAACACAATTAAGTTATGCCAAAGGATTGGAAATGGTACTCCACATTCTGGTGACCGGAGCCTATGCAGAGTAAAATGAAACCACAGGTGACATGAGAGACCCGATACCAAGGTTGTACCACGTTAATGCCAAGGAATACAAGTTAATCTAATGATCACGAATGGAAATTATAATACATACAAATAAGAGGAAATAAGGATATAACTTAAAATATTGGTAAACAAGGGTGTTTAACATGACAAAACTCGTTATACACTGAAGATCACAGTCAAAGTGGGTAGCGGTTGTATCACCTCTCCCAACCTCAGAACATCTGTTTGCGGTCAAAATGCATTAGCAGCTAACCACAAAGTCTAGTTTAATCATGTAACACTGGTTTACGTCGCGTCAACTATCATCAGTCAGGTGTAATCTACACGTCATCCTGTTAGCACAATGATCGCCTAGTAAGCCAGAGCTTTACACTCGAGCTCAAAACAATTCAACATACTAAATAGTACTCACATACATTTTCTTTACGATATATACTAAATAAGCCCAATTGGTCAACGAAAGTGGTATATGAGGACATATAACGTGAAGTTTGATTGATTGTGGGTCGTAAGTATGCCTCCCCCCCCCCCCCCCCCCCCCCCCCCGAACCGACGCAATAAATTGCTGCGGCAACTTTATATTCCTTTCTAGAGAAAAAATGGTTCCTTAAGCGAACAATTAGATTTCACAAAAACGTTATTAAATAATGCGAAAATCATCTTACAAAATACATTTCTGCCAAAAGAGTGTTTAACGAAAGTAGTAATAATAAGACAAACACGCCATGAAACTAAACCATCTAGGTGAAAATAAATAATTGCTGAAAAGATTGGGGTTACTGTTGTAGTGAGGAGAGTGTGAATTGTGTGAAACACTACATTGTTATAAAAATAATTTGTTCTGAACTCTTTGGCGTTAGGTTAGAGCTCAACATCATAATCGGCTTAGAACATCACTCTTGACAAGCAACAACTAGTCGTAGGTCTTCCTTCCGCTCCATTTCAATCGCTACTTTATGCGACAAGACTGTATCGCCGACGGCCAACCGGCGAAGTAGCTTGTAAGTGGATATGAGGCTTTTAAGCTTTTTTCCATGTATAGAAAGAAACAAAACTAGAAATTGATTCCTATCTGTCGTGTACTTCCCCTCGCGGCGCGCGAAGGCGGCAATGCAACAAGACTAGGGGAATCCCCCCCCCTTCCGGTGCAACAAGGGGAGTCCCGCTTCCGGTGCAAGACGGAAGCGCGAGCCTTACACGAGCCCCGCGACAAAACGGTCAGATTTACACAGCGCGCGTGTGGAAAATTCGCAAACACCTCTAGCAAATCGCGAGCATTGTACTATTACGTTTAGAGCGATCGAGTTTGGTGGCAGCGGAGTGGTACCCCCGGGAAAACAGATGAGATTTGTACCTTTGCTCGGCGCGAGGCACTCTCTATTCTTGTCTGCATGGATGGCTACAGTTCGGACGGAAAGTATTGAGCCGCGAAAAAGCAATTTCACGCAGAGGGAAAAGAAAAAAAGGGTTACGGAACTTAATCAAATCAGTTTGACGTGGAATTGCGCCACTCTGGGGGATATACTGACCTATAAGCTCTCTCCTAATGTGACAGGTTTAGTCCCACGGCGGGTGGCGGACTACCACGGTAGGACCTGAGCAGGGTGGCGATTCCAGCCTCGGCGAGTGTGAATAACGACAAATTGGGGCTTGCCCGGGTGGCTAATATGCGGCTAAGCTGTGCGAATCCAGGGGAATTTAAAAGAACTATCAGAAGTTATACGGCAGAAAGAAATAAATGGAGCACCAAGATGCGTAACGTAGGACCGTTAGTTATGCCAAGATTGGATTCAAAAGCCAAGGGTTACAGATAAAATTGAGACATTTAAGAAGTATGTGAATATAAATTTGACATGCAGATTTAAAATTGCTTCTATGCTTAAATAACTGCTGAAAATGAGTAATTGAAATTGAAATAAAGTTATATGTAGGAATCAAAACATATTATAAAACTGCATTCTCTGGCAAATATATGCACATGTCATGCAAACTAAAATAGTTAATTAATCATGTCTTCAATTTGACGATGTTACTTATTGAAATGATGGTGTTTGGTGTTTGAACAGTTTCAAAGTTTAATTTAATATTGCAGAAACATTCATTCAAGAGTCGGTCCAACTCGATTTTTAAGTGTGACAAAGTCAATATCTAGAAAATTTTCAAATTATAACATTAATAATCATGGTATGTCAACAATTGGGACGAATCTCAGTAAAAATTTAAAAATTTCGGACGTTTTGAATTGAATTGAACCTCGGATTCTCCAAAGGTCCATGCACTAGAACATTTATAATCCTGTCAAATAAGAATTTTTGGAGGAAAAAATTGCGATGTCGCTGAATTTTTGCAGAGACCTTCCTTAAAGGATACTTATGAACATACTAAAACTCCCCTACAATCAGACTGGAGCTTCGCCGCCATATTGTAAAATGGCGGCCAAAATGTGTTTGTTATCGAATATCTCCAAATTGGTTTGAGATAGACAAAATATCTCAATGTCAAAAATATTCCCCATTCCATTCCCTACATAAACAGGTGACTTCTATAGTTTTGGTAGGGGCAACGGTTACGTCACAAAATCGTGGTTTATATGTTGCTTATTGGAGTACCAGCTTATTTCCAAATTTTCACGCCCAGCATCAAACAATGCCCGGTAAATCCGTAAGAAATCGATCTAAATACAAAAAAACTTTTGTACGGGGTTCATGAAAGCTTCCATTAGTATTTTAAAAAAATCAGTTCTGCGAAATCGGATTTTGCATTTACCCGGAATTTGGATTTTTCCATTGTTGGCATTTATTAAAAAATGACATATTTTACTGTCCATTATTAAGCACTAAATAGCATGTGAGAAAAAATTATTTCTACGCACATTGAAATGACTTAAATAATGATCCGATTACAACCAAAGTTTAAATCCAATATGGCTGCTAATTCCTTATATTCACAATATGAATACTGTTTTCGTGCTGTTTTTACACTCTTTTTGTTACATAATTCACTTTGATGTTGTGGATATTAGGAATTAGCAGCCATATTGAATTAAACTTTGGTTGTAATCGGATCATTATTTGAGTCATTTCATGTGCGTAGCAAGAATTTTTCCTCCAATGCTATTTAGTGCTTAATAATGGACAGTCAAAAAGGGCATTTTTGAGGAATGCCAACAATGGTAAAACCAAATTCCAGGTAAATGCAAAATTCGATTTCGCAGAACTGATTTTTTTTAAATACTAATGGAAGCTTTCATGAACCCCGTACAAAAGTTTTTTTGTATTTAAATCGATTTCTTACGGATTTACCGGGCATTGTTTGATGCTAGGCGTGAAAATTTGGAAATAAGCTGGTACTCCAATGAGCAACACATAAACCACGAATTTGTAACGTAACCGTTGCCCCTGCCAAAACTATAGAGAACACCTGTTTTTGTAGAGAATTAAATGGGGAATATTTTTGCCATTGAGATATATTGTCTATCTACAACCAATTTGGAGATATTTGATAACAAACACCTTTTGGCCGCCATTTTCCAGTATGGCGGCCGAAGCTCCAGTCCGATTGTAGGGGACTTTTAGTATGTTGATTAGTATTATATAAGTAAAGTCTCTGCAAAAATTCAGCGACAGCGCAATTTTTTCCTCCAACGTCAATATACGATCTTATTTGACAGGATTATTAGTAGACTTTGACATTAACGGGAAGTGTGCACAATAGGGTGGCCTACATATATTCCTTCATCCACAAACAACTATAGGCCTATTACACAGGGTGTTCCTCATTAAAGTACGTTTTGAGAAAAATATGATTCAAACTATCTAAAAAGTTGGTATAGTCATAAGGATAGTGGAAAAAAAATTTGTATTCGGGAGAACATCTGTCGTAAACCAATGTTTCCAAGAAGGTCTCCACATTTCTCGGTCACCTTCAGCAGTTAAGAGGGTGTGCACCCCACGGAATCCATAAGCTAGTAGCAAATCATATCTTCAGGGAATCCCCGTTGAATTCCAAATAGATTCCATTCAGTGACGTACAGAGCGAGATGTGCTCCGACAGAATGAGGCTAATGTTAAAGTAATTAGCCCCGTGTATGACGTAGTTTCAACGCAGCAGTTAATATTTCATGCAAAGCCCAGCCAGGAGTTTCCACACCAGGGCCCGGATTCACAAAGCGAGGTTAAATTTCGGGGGTAAACCATCTAACCTCCGTTTTTAACCTCCACTCTAACCCCCAAATTTAACCTCCTTTTTTAACCCCTGTTTCCGTATTCACAAACGCATTTTTACTGTGGAGGTTAGCCAGAGGTAAAAACTAAGCTCAAACGATGACGCAATTGATGACGTCATGAATTTCAGCCAATAAGATTGTCGCTTTCAATACAACCAATAGAAAAGAGTTTTATTAAAGATTGTTTTGGTACGAAATTTAAATTATCATAATATTGCAAATCTTTGTGTTTTGTTAGTGTAAATGTTAAGTAAAATAGTGTACTAAATTGTTTTATACTCAATAATTATTTATTTCTTACATTATTATTTATTAATATATTATTTAATTTAGTTATTAATTAAAATTAGTGTAAATGTTTATGTATTAGCACCAGAATATTGCATTTCTAGTTACCACCATGAAATTTGACATGGTATAAGAAAATAATATGATCATTAATAATCCGCAAGAGGCAAGCTACAAGTCAAAATAAACAACCCCTAAACCACCCCTTAAAATTGGAATGGGTATTAGCTTGTACCAAATACATTATGACATTTCAAATTCCTTATTAAAATTAATATGTCAATGTATTTTAATCACATTAAACTACTCTTCTTTCCACAAACCACGTTTTTCTCCACCCCAACCCCTAATAGCGTATGTTATTGTTCTCTAGATACCTGTAATTCCAGCACTAACTAGTGAGATGCTTAGTGAAGTGAATTATTAGCATGAATTTTGGGTTGAAGATACATTAAAAATAATATGAAAAATAAATAATCAACGGGGAGGCAAGCGATATTACACCCCTAGTATTCCCTACAACCCTTAACGTTAGAATGAGCGTTGGGACGTATTTAATGTAGTTTGAATATTTTAGTTGCAAATAAAAATCGTTGTCTTAACGTGTTTTGATCCAATCAACAAAAGTATCATTCCACAATCCCTATTTTTTCACCCCCACACCTAATAATTATACTATTAGTGACTAGCACTGGATAGTGGATAGTAAGTTGCCACTTGCCAGCATGAAATTTGGCATGGAGATACATAATAATTTGTTAATAAATAATATGTCTATATATTTTGGTTAGTCGGGAAACACTCCCGCAGGTGGAATTATTAATATTTAAAAAGTCACATTCAGAAATTAAAAAATCCATCCCGATCGGGGTTCGAACCAGAGTCTTTGGAATGTGGGAGACCACGATCGGGATGGATTTTTTAACTTCTGAATTGTATTAAATATTAATAAATAATGTGCGGGGGCAAGCGATTTTCCACCACTTCTTCTCCCTGCCACCAAGGGTTAGCCTCATTTTACGCTATTTGAATATTTTTACTGCCAATAAAAAAGGTGTCAACGTATTTTGAATGATTGAACTAACAAAATATCCATTCCTACAACACAATAATTACAATACCCAATTCACACACACAATACAATAACTAGGGAAACGCCAAAGTCGTTGTTAAACGAGTGAGTGAGCACCATGTGTATAGTACCCGGTATCATTCCCCATACTGGGCTAGATCCAGCCTTGGGTATATGGGAGGAAATGGGATGTTCCCGGGTACTCAACACTTGGCTCACTCACTCATTTAACAACGACTTTGGCGTTTCCCTAGTTATTTAAATTGAACATTCAAAATGCGAATCGTGTTCGAAACGTACTAGCGTGAAACATTAACAAATTTCCAAGATAAAACAAAATCACCTTATTTTTATTTCCCATTTAACACCCCTCAAACATAATAATATGTGGTTGTAAAAATAAAAAAAGTTCATACTAACGGGTATCGAACCCCAACCCTCCGTGCGGAAGGCTAAATGCTTACCAGTAGGCCATCCCATGCCACGCAGATTTCGTCCCGCTAGCTGCTACTAAACAAATGCTATCGATATTTTTAAAAATCACATTTTTATTTATTGTAGGCTTAAATCGCAATGGATCTAGCTGATTTTGTTAGCAGTTCTCAGTAAACTCATACTGGATGTCTGTTTAAAATTTCAGCCCAATCTGTTCAGCGGTTCGGCTGATTTTCGACGTACAGACAGACAGACAGACAGACAGACAGAATCACAATGAGAGCCGTTCGAGTTGAATGGAGACACTCGGTCGCTCCGCTCCCTCGTTTAATTAAACTAGGGAAACGCCAAAGTCGTTGTTAAACGAGTGAGTTAGCCAAGTGTTTTGACTTCTAAAACCGGACCGTCTGGTCACCTTACAGGAACTCACTCTGCTTGCCACAATAATTATTTAAATTGAACATTCAAAATGCGAATCGTAAATTTCCAAGATAAAACAAAATCACCTTTTTTTGTTTACCATTTAACACCCCTCAAAAATAATATGTGGGTCATCACTGCAAAGAGGTTAGTGCACTTTGACGATGTGGTAAGATTACTACCGACAAACGAAGAAGACCCATCCACAAAAGACATTTCATCGGAAAACTGTACCGTAACTCGTTTAGATTCATTCGGAACTTTCGACCTTGTTGTAGGCCTATTTTTACTCATTTCTGTTTCTTTCTTGTCACATTTCGCTTGCTCGCCAGCTTGTACTTGCGGATCAAGCATTTGATAAATTCCATGAGACGCGGACAACAAACTTCTATCGTCATTCCCATGTTTTGAAACTACGTCGCAGACGTTTCGTTGTTCAGTCCTGCTACTTGATACATCCAAAAGGCTTAAAACAGATGATCTTATTTTCTCGGGGGGATTTTGTCCGTTCAAAATCAACGAATTTTTCTGCACATCTGTTCCTACATCTCGCTTACCATTAACACCAAGGGTTCCTGGTAAACTGTTAACGAAGATACGCTTCAAAAATGTATAAGGTAATGCTAACGTTAGTCATTAATGGTGTTCAG